>JAOCNB020157933.1:0-17859 GCA_026546465.2 Palythoa caribaeorum | reverse complement strand
GGAGGTATGGACATTTTCTGGAACTACACAATTTCCGTGAAAACATGTGGCGTAATACCCCCCACAGAGGCGAAGAACGAATTTTCTGCTATTAAATATGCGCCAGAAGACGGTTCTGTTCCACTGGGAATTGCAACATTTTGGTCCACTCCCTCAATATTTAATCAAATCGTTCAATATTAATATTATAATCGTTCAATATTAATATTATAATCGTTCAATATTATTACAGTCCATATCGAACTTTTGATCATATTTTTGTGGAGATAGGTACCGTATAACCCCCGGGGAAAGACAGGGACGGTTTTCGTTCGATTAAATATGCGTACAAGGTTTTGTTAAACTGAAAAGTGCAACATTTTGGTCTACCCCTTCAATATTTAACTAAACACGTTCAAATTTGGTAGAATTCTTATTACAGTCCAAATCCAATTTTTGATCTTTTTACCGTAGCAATAGGTACCGTATATTTCCGGGGAAAGCCAAAGACTATTTCTCTGCAGTTACATTGATTTCAACAGAAAGTATTCTTGTTCTAAACTAATACCCCGTTTACACATCGGTTAAGGTTAAGGAGACGACGCGCTCGATCGGGATTTACCGTATCTTCTTAGGTGTAGTGCTCCATTGAGCCATCTTCAACACGTTTCGTATTGCACAGTTGTTTCAGGGAAAAAATTAAGTAAGGAAGACTTAAACAAATTTATATCCTTGGAAAATCTATATACTTACACAATAAAACCATTGCGGTATTAGACGGAACGTCTTTATTTACAATAGGTCAGTAATTATGAATTAATTAATTAAATTGTGGTTAATTCACGTAAACAGAACTTTTTTGTTTACTTTTGCTTAAGGATGGTTCAGCCCACTCGTTCTAAAAAATATCTTTGGTTCGCTGAACTATCCTTCAAGACTGAAAATGGCAAGAATACTAACTTACTCTAGTTATAATACAGTTGCAGCTTGTATAGTATTATGCTAGGCCTTCAACCGCTATATATGTAGGGTGATCAACCTGCTATAGGTTTTAACCAGCTGAAATGAGTTGAGCTTCAACCCCCTACAGTGAGTTTGAAACATTAGATATTTTTAGTATTTAATAGGGAGTCAACGCCACAATAGGTTAACCCGCTATATAGTAGTTTGAACCCCTAATAAATATAATAGTATAGAAACTTAGTGTTCTCAACCCGCTGTAGCAGGTTGATAAACTCGCCACAGGGAAATAGTAATTTTGTCATTTATGCAGTGCTTCACCATACGTGAAATTGCACGCAAATCTAACGTATACCTGATTGCAGAATTTGTACTTATATATAACTGCGAAATCACATATAATCTAAATGTCAGACTGCATACATACGGTAGACCATTACTCTTCATTCAGAATCAGAGATAATAAAACGTTCTCGTTTAAATTAATCCTTTAAATATTAATTGGATTTTATAGCTTTTTCTTAACATAATTTGGGACTACAGAAAAGCAACACAGTGTTGCCCTGCGGAAAAGTTGTTTCTGAAAGGGATTACGGCTGTTTTGATGCACTCATAGCTCAAACTTTGACGTAACCGTTTGCGAGCGTCATTTGTTTTGCAAGCTGTCACGAAAACTTGAATCTGGTAAATATAGAGTTTATAAGTGGTTTTATGAGACATTTTTTTATTACAGAAGCTCCCAGGCTGGCATCATTAAGTCAGAGTGGTGAGTTGAGGCAATCTTCTGAAAGAACCCAGAAGTGGAAAATAAATTCACGCTGATTGAAGCGGCAAAACTTTATTTCGGCAAGCATGGCGAGCCGTGAGTAAATTCAGTTTCCTGGTCGTTCTGTTGTGGATTTCAGCACCTACTCAAGCATTTTAGGCAAGTTTTGACTTCCAAAAAAACCCAACGAGCACCGACTTTTGCCAGTAGGCGCGAGTGGCTTAACACTTGGGCGGGATCCCATGTCGTCGTTTTACTTAATTACCCAGAATGCATTTGGGTCACGAGTAAGTAAATTATGTATGAGCAAAACTTGTTGCAATTACATGGCCTGAACTCGACCTAAGCTAAGATAAATCCTTTTACGAGCCAAGTGGCCCATTTGAGACGGTGCTTATCTCCGGTTTCTGTAGTGTTAAGCGAATGAGAGTCATTGACTCCCCCTGGACAGGACACTAATCCGTCGCAGGTTAGCCCCCAGCAGAAGCTGGTACTCATTTTACCGATCTCGGGAGGATGGAAAGCGGAGTCAAATTTGGCGGAAAAGATGGTCACACAAATGTTCAACACTCGGTGTACATTTATTTTCAAAATCTTCCTACCTCCAACGCACCTCAAAAGCCCAATGATCCGCCGCTTAAAAGACTAAAGTGAACTGGCAACAGTTACCGTCACCAAAGATAGTAATCAAGCTATTTCAATCAATCTTTATTTTGTTATTAAATTATAAAGCAACATTTCAGGAGTTCACCTAAAATTCCAAACTGTTTGGATTCAGTTCTTTTTTGCAACAAAAACACATTTACTACTTTAACAAACGCTAAAAGCGCCAAATTTACATATCTACCTTCACTTATTCTTTCTTTTTACCCACATTAGTGTAATTTAGTCTCTCTTTTAATGTTCAATTTTTAATAACGTTGATGCATATTTAGATAGAGAGTTATTCTAGCGTTTCCACGCTTTCCAAGCAAATAGCGCAACGCGGCTATACCAAAAATAGAAATTTCTATCCCCACGTGACTCAGGCAAAGGTATGTTTGACAAAAAAGTCTATGAAAAAAGTAGCAATTTTGTAATTATAACAAGCAAATTTATTGTTAAAGTTCATATAATATGGTCGGTTCAAAATAATGCATTAGCTGCCACATGGTTTTACGACAGCTGGTTTGTTTCTCTGGGTCATAACGTAATAACCGCGTTACACTTTTAAACAGACTGCATATTAGGGGCAGCATCAAGCTGGAAAGACGAATACGCGAATCAAGTTTTGCAATTCCAGCGTGCTGCCTTTGGAAATCAAAGTTTATCTGTGGCATCCTGGGGTTATTTTCTTTTCCATAACATATTTTACAAATAGCCGTGCCTCAAGTTTAAGTTTTTAAACTTTTTTTTCGCTTCATCTCTAACGACAGCCGAGAAATTAGCGAAAAATTCAAACTGAACAACAAATTGGACTTTGACTTTGTGAATTTGTCACTGAAATGGACTCTGATCGATATGCATTGTTTGTACTTTGATTTCCGAAATAAATGAAGCACGATTTTAGGAATGTGCGTAGCCCAGACACTGTCCCTTTGTATTACGCTGACGACTCAATTTGGCTGGGCGTGTTATACTAACTGTGCTTCCCTGCATTAAAAAATGTCTTTTTGATTGTAGCGACTATCAACAAAAAAATGACGGCGAACCGCAATTGTTTGATTACAAAATGAGTGCGCAAAAACTGATTCACCTAGGAGCGTGTTCACTACTTGTTTAACAAAAACGTAATATATATTAACCCTCCGAGAAATTTTTATACTGCACTCGTGAAAATACCTTTTAAAAGCACTTAAGTTCAGTCACATTTTGGTACTTTATCAAGTAGTAAAGCGAATCACATAATGAAAAACAATTATCTGGCACACATCTCTTTCTTGAGAATCATCCACAGTTTGTACCAAATTTCTGAACAGTTTGGAAATGTTATGAAAACAGGAATAATGGTTCTCCAGAAGAAACATTCCTGATATTTACTCTACAAGTGGTGGCAAGGCAAGCCGATTAATTTCAGCCATTGCTAAATTCTCTCAAGCCAATCCAAAACCTTCGGGACATTCTGTAGTAGCTTTCAGCAGCATCGCACGAAGTTTATCATAGGTCTCATATGCTGGAAGGTCCAGTTGGTTAAAACTGTAAAAAAATAAAAGGAGAGATGTCTTAACATTCCATCAAGGTAAGAAGTGGCTAAAAAAGCTAACAAAAAAGTGCACCGAAGTTCCAGTAACCACATCAACTCCGATTTGTAATTGATAATGATAAATCTTCAGCATTTTTTCTACTAGATTGCTGCTAAACTAAGATATTAGAACGTGCATTAATCATTCAAGAAGACTCCAGGACCATAATTTTATCATCATCATCATTGTACTGTAATGTACACAAATTACAATAGTCATTAAGTAGATTACATACCATGTATGGGCGCAGGGCAGGCGATCCGTTGAGCGGTCATCCCTGTGGATCTGGAATTTCTGTGGCCCGTTCATTCCTTCAAGAGCAGCAAAGCCTTGTAAGGGGACCTTCGATGAGCCCGTCACAAACTGCAGCACATTGGCTCGTTCTGTTTGGTCGAATGACCGCAAAGCTCGCCAGAACCATTGAACCTAAATACAATCGAACAAAACAGGAAACATAAATAACAACTAATGCGAGCAGCAAAGAAGAGGATTGCTATTACTTGGTATCTTATTAGTACCAGAACAGATTATTTTCAACAAAGCCGTGTTCTCGAAGTACTCAAATATCATTGACCAATGACGGAGGGAGTGATAAAACGCTAAAAGATTTTAATACAGTTCCAAATCAGTTATTTTAAAGTGCAACTAACCCTATATTGAATTCTAATATATTTAGAATCTACCTTATATTACACACTTTCTGTGAAAATATTTTTTGATTTGCTTGAATCCCTTTCGTTTTATTACGCCAAATTGCCGTTTTGGCTTCAAATTTGCTGCCACTTTGTACATGACCATGTTGTGTTGGGGTATGAGTACGACTACCAGTTTTACGTTACTTAAGGCCTAATGCAAACTTGGTCGATTAGTACAAAGTTCTATGTTTATACAGGAACACATATCGGACAGAATAATCATATTAATACAACACCGGTACAGAGTAAAATATTCGCTAAAGAAAATTGATATTTCAAATGATAGCAGTTAATTTTGTTATCGGAAAACTTTTGAAGGGCACAGCTGTTTTTATGTGATAAAAAGGGTAGAACACCTGGAGATGAAGTGATAATTAGATAAGCTCTTAATAGCACACAGAGTAAAGTCCTAGAAGAACTTAACTAAAAGATAGGTTTTTTATTATTTAGAATATTACAGTATATAGGGCTTTTGTATTCTAAAGGTTTTTTATTGACAGGTCTAAAGCCGCTGAGTAGCACTGACGTGCAGCCCGTACAGTGATACAATCTAAAGGATTGTCCACAGATAAATTCCTAATGTAGATTCCATATCATGCAATTTCAATGGCACCAGCGACAATAAAACACGATCACAAAAGGGAAAAGAGTACGGATTTTTACGAAAAACTAAAAAAACTTCCGATGAGTAGGGCTTTTTTGGGCACGCAAAAATAATTAGGATTAAAAAGGATTTTTAGGAACTTTAGGGCTGAGAGCTTCATACCTGCAGCGAGTTCTCCTTGTACTTGTGGTATTCAGTGTTTGCCTTTAAGTCATCCAAATCAATCGTCGGTAAACCAGAGATGAGCAGTTCGAGCTCTTGTTCGTTGAAGATTGAAATCAGCCGTTTGGGTATCACCTCATAGAACCCTTCCAGGAAACTGTCGATCTGTTTTCTGATGGCTCCTGTCATTCTCATCTGACAAACCAGTTTCACGTACTCCCGCTTGTTCTCGTCTGTGACGGTAATGTTGCGACCATTGGTGATAAGGTCCCGCACCTCATTTAGCCCAAATTCCTCCACCTATGACACAATGTAAGTCAATATTAAAAAACGCTTACAATATTCATAAAAGTAGGAGAAAAAAACGAATAAAGCTAATGGATTACATGATCAAACAAAAAATTTTCCAACTGTATCTGAAATAATATTGAAAACTAAGAGGAGTCGTTGCGATATATTTGTAGAAAATCAACAATAGAAAGGAAGGAGTGAAGGAGATCATGAGGTGAATGAAATTAGAAGATGGTTGAAAGTGGGGATGAATGAGACTAAAAGGGAGAGAAAGGGATGAAGGTAATTAAACGGGAGAGAAGAGGATGAAGGTAGTTAAAAGGGAGAGAAGGGCATGAATGAGACTAAAAGGGAGAGAAGAGGATGAAGGGAGTTAAAAGGGATAGAAGGGGATGAATAAGACTAAGAGATAGAAGGGGATGAATGACACTGAAAGGCAGAGGTGATGAATGGGGTTAAAAAGGAGAGAAGGGGTTAAACGAGACTAAAAGGGAGACAGACGGGCAAATGCCACTAACCTCAGTACTGAAAGTGAGTTCCATTCCCATATCCGACAATTCATGCTCCAGCATGTACACAAGTCCCTGATAGAAACTGTAGTCAAACGACTCCATGTCCGTGAAGTGCACTGGTTTACCAAGAATGTGCTTGTAAAACGACCTAGTGAAATAGCACTCGAGAAGCTTGTTATCATAGATTGCTTTAGCCACAACACGGCCAACAAACTTAAAGTAGCTCAGATGGTTCGGATTGCAGTGTGACGTAGGATTTGGCTGATACGTCACACGGTCGCCTGGTGACGTAGTGAAGAGGGCATAATTCGGGTTGAACATCTCACGAGATATGATAATGTAGAACTCTCTCAAGAGGCCTCCCGCATCCTGACCTTCCTCCCCCTCAAATACCACAAACAAACGTGACTTCATCTCTTCTGCACTGCGGCGATGTAGTTCTCTAAAGGAGTCTTCAAACACGTGCTCTCGTTTGATGCGAATGGTCAGGTCATCCCTCCTCACGCCCTCATCCAAACGATCAAGTTCCTGTCTGAAGAATCTTCTCTTTACGTCAAAGTCCAGCACACGTGTGTGGTCCACAAGGACAGCAAAAGGACCATCGGCCAGATGAACTGTTGACTGCCGAAGTATCTGATTCAACACAGTGCGGTGAGTTTCTGTCGATTAAAAGGTGACTCTTAAAAATCAACAAATCAGTAACTCAATCATTTGTTTGTCATGCTAAAACTTAGTACTATAAAAAGCATATTGCTTGGACCCAAAGTTTCGGAGTCACCTTGACTCCATTGTCAAGGATTTTAATGAGTTATTACTGTTTGGTTAACACTATAGGTATGCAAATAGGTAAGTGTCGTTGAGCTAAAGTTAAACCAAGTCTTTAGCACATAATGTATTTATTTACATACATACATACATACATAAAGTGTTAACCAAACAAATACCGCATTAAAATCCGTGATAACGGAGTGGAGATGACTCCTGAACGTCAAATCCCAACATTCTTTATTTTAAACAATTTTCAAAAGTTTCACTACTTAAAATTTAGTACGTCGAAATTAAAATACTAAGAAATGTCCCATTAATCTGACTGCTACAACGATTTTAAATATCCGAAAATTTACTTCACTTATTACTTCTAAACTTTTAACTCTCTTAGACGCACCTGCAAACCTAAGGAACTTCTGAGTATCTGACGGTAAGTCAGAGGAGATGGACGTCACTGATATCTGACGACTGGGGCTGAGGGGCCCAGGTGATACGGGGCCAGGAGACGTTGGTGGGAAATGATCCATACTGAAAGAGCTCAGTCTTTGTGGATGCTCTTGACTTTGAGGTGCCTGTGCGGTTGATGATGATGTTCCTGTAGATGTTTCCTGTTTTTCTGTACCATGCACCAGGAAGAAAGCCTCCACTGCGGGCTGCAGCACCAATACAGCATGGTTGTCTGAGGTCTTTCCAAGCTCTATCAGACACTCCCCTAAGATGTCCCAGAGCTCATCTAGAGCCAACTGTTCACTCAAACAGGGCAACTCCGGTACGGTGGGTTTAGAAGCCTCAGCTGTAGCACCTAGAAAGAATGGCTCAGTTAGCCTACAAAAAACTGAGGGCATTTTTATTTATCTCATCTCATTTCTAACTCTGTTATGAGGTAGTTAAGCTACGAGGTTTAGAAACGGGCGGCAAAGTTATCCAATCTCACTCCATCCATTGGTAAGAGAAAACTCCAGGATTTTTGAAAACTAGAGAAAACTAAACGAAACACTATCTCAATGAGCCAAAGTGCACCGTAAGAAAAAATAAATATTAAAATTACTTTATGAATCAGGTGCTCCAGTCATGACCTGAATTTGTCTCGAAATGGCGGAAATCAACTGCTTTCGATAGCAGAGCAAAGATGTGTATATGCACTGCAGATTCAGGGGTAGGTTTAAAATGACTACACTGGAAGCTCTCCTACCAGAACTACGTTCTCCTTCAGCATGCTGCTGTCCTGATCCCGAGGCCGTCTCTCTGCTGCTGCTAGGCTGTTCTTCCTGCAAATAAATAGAAATTATCGGGTACAAACAAAATCTTTCCCTAGAGTACCCAGAATTCAGCCACTGTATGAAAAACGCAACGTGAAACATTGTCAACACTTCATGACTGGAAAAAGCACCGCGACTTTAATGAAAATGCAAACGCTAACATTTTCTTTATGTTACAAAATCACTTCTTCAAAACTGTAGCAATGTTTGATATTTCCCTGGACACTGGAAAACTAAGCGCACTTTAGTTTACATTAGTTGTGACTTGAATAGGAGCTTTTAATACATCCATAAAAGATAAGTTATTTACCGAAAGTAGCATTTCACAAAACATAAAGTAAATAGATGGCATCCATCACACAGCACTCGTAACATGTTTCATATCATGACAGAACACCACCTCGACACACTCTCAAACAATACCTCCCCCATTTCCCCTTTATCCCCTCCCCCAGGACTATTTTCGTTCAAACAGTCTTATAAGTTAGGTATTAATTTGACCATGAATGAATGGGGCGATGAATGTGAATATTTTATGGAAAGCTACGAAGAGAACATTTTTCCTAAATCCACAAGAAAATTAAATGGAAATGGAAGTCAACTTCTTCACAGAAACAAAGAATCAAACATTTATAGGAAAAAGAAAATATTCTATTTATTATGAAGATTAAATCTTCGACTTACTTGCTGTGCGGCTTGTGGTTCAGGTTCATTTCTTTGGGCCTCTCGTCTGCTCACCCTCTCCCCCTGTCTTGCGTTTGCAAATGCCTCAAAGATGGAATCTGCCTCGGCCTCTAGAGCTGCCATAACTGCGCCCAGACTACGATTACGATCGCTCTGGAATGTGCGATGGGACAATGAACTCTCTCCAGCTGAGAAACAGAGAGCATACAATAAGTAAAAAGTACGTTAGATTAAAGTGTCTAAACAGCCTACAAGGTTTTGAGTTATTGGTATCTTTATATTGAATAATTAAGTATTTCCATAAATTTTTTCTCGATTCCGTAACTTTTTCGCTACAAAATTGAGCTTTAAATTTCCAGCACCTGCATTGCCCAACTAAGATGACCACAAGTTGCAAAGTCTGGGTTCCAATACAGACTGTGAAGTCATGTCAGGAAGAGCTGATTTTTCCCGCCAGTTCAATTCACTGTTTCATTGTATTTCTATGCAAACCCAAACATTTTTTCGCGTAAACAAGACCAAAATCGCGCTCTTCTCTAGTCATTGTGCAAATGCACATACAAAAGCTTTGAGACGCTCCTGAAGTGATGTCACTCGTCACCAATCTTTCATTATGCGGTCAACATCATTGCACATGGTTAAGGCAGGAACTTTAATGCTTGATTTGGTGGCCAAAATGTGACAGAATTGAAAATTTTCTTTAAATATAAAAACTGAAAAAAGCTGTTCGCCATATAGACACTGTAAGCTGACACTGTGACTGTAGTTACTACCGCATCGGTTGAAAGAGTGGTACCCCAGAAGATATCAAATTACTCACCAGGCTGTAATGCTCCTTTATGTTTTTGGGTTCAAAGAAACCATTTCTGGAATCCATAGCAGTATTTCATCTGAGCTTTGTACAAATAGAATGTTTTATACTGATAGACATGTAAAACTTTCTATTCTTCTGAAATTTGAATCTAAAACTTGTAGAATGAAGTCTTTGCTCACGAAACCGCTATTTTTTCAACAGAAACATTTATTTACTCTGTAACAGGACTAGCACTTCTTTGACTGTGTTGGTACCGCTGGCATTATTGATTTTGGGCTACGAAAGTTTGGAATTGGTGCACAGATGCCATTTTGTTTTGTTTTGTTTTTCTACAGTCTGTTTTTAAAACTCGCTCAATGAAACCGCACATCAGGACCCAGCTTCCCTTTGCCCCAAAAAACAGGTAGGAATCAAAGTCTTAAACATCACCATGGGCACATTCATTCATACATATATTCATACATCAGGCCTGTACGCAGGGGAGGAGGGGGGGGTTTAAATGCCTATACACCCCCTCTTCCCAAAGGATTGAATAAATATTTTTGATTAGTTTTCATAGAAGTTTAAAATCCTAAATTGTTGTCCAGCAAAAGAAAGTTGAGAGAAAATACCAGATACAACTGTAACTAGCACTTTCTTGTATTATTTTCAGTGAAAACAGGTGAAAACCACAACCGGCGATGTCAAGAAATGAAAATCACAATCACAAAAACAGTAAATTGCTGCAAAAAACGACACAAATTCTTAATTACTTTTTAAAAACTCTCTGTTAGTTTTGTCAACTGAGCCTAAAATGCAGAGGGTGTACTTTTGTACAGCCTGAATTTCAAAGTTTCAATGGGAGCATGCTCCGTAACACCTGAGCATGCTTGTGCTTTCGGCACTTGCTCGCACACCCCTACAAAAAATCTTGTATATGGGCCTGTACATATAAAATACACAGATCCCCTAATACCGACACTTACGTCTCCTGTGCTCCCTTAGGGATGTTCCAGATTGTCCACCAGTTTTTCTGGCTGCCTCTCTTAACTGAAGAATGACTTTCAGCACTCGGAGTAACAGAGCTTGACTGGATGTCTTACATGTCAGTGTGATCATTGACTGAAGGTGCAAATCATATACCATAGTTCGCGGTTGTCTCCTGCTGCCACCACGGGCAGGAACGCCATGATCTCCAGCGTGTATTGTTCTCAGGGTCCTTTGCCGTGGAGGTGCAGGAAGCACAACACCAGAATGGACCACCGGTTTCTTTCCCTTACGTGATTCGGCACCACTGGGTTCCTTGCTTCCTGAACTCTTGTTATGTTCAACAAGCTCTGACAATAACTTGGAAATGTCCTTGCACAGGCTGTGGCCAATTTGTTGGGCTTGTTCTAATAGCAGTCCTAGTACTGTTTGGCGGGTTGCTGGATTGAGGCGAGAGATCTGCAGCATGAGCGTTGTAGCATCCTCCAAACCGTCTTCTGAACATACACCTGAAGTGAGCACATTTACTGCTAAACGTAAATGGCGCTCTAGTACCACAGTTCCCTCACACTGGACTGAATCAAGCGCTCCTTCAAGTTTCCCTGTCAAACCAGAACTGTTCGTTGTCAAGAGACTGCTCTCCACTGTACTTCTATCTTGGGAGATTCCACTAGGAAGTGAAACTTCTACCACAACTGGTTCAGTTGGTACAGGCATGCTCTCATCCACAGAACCACTGTCCAGTGATTCCACTTCATGTGGCTCTGCCCCTGGGTCAGGTGAGCGTTCGACAACCAGTGATGATGTGACAGAGTCAGTCTCTGACACTGGTAAATTTGATATCGTCAAGCTGCTATGAGGTGGCCCCTGATATTGGTCTGGGGGACCCACTATACTCACACTTGGACCTGTCTCAGGTACAGGTTCAGTTGTCATCTCGGCATCATGTGCTTCCTGCCTGCCACTTGCATTTACTGACTCTGCAGTCGTGCATTCCTGAGAATTTCCTGCATTTGTTCCTTTCTGAACTTCTGCTTGAGCATTCTCCGGCAGTGAAGCTGATATCACGGACAAAAGCCTTAGTAGCCGGTCCATAAGAGTTGTATTTTGCTTTATTACTGGATGAACCAACATGAAAAGAAGATTACCTAAGGGTGAGTTTTCAAAGTCTGGGTTTGTGTTGCTATCAGCTACTGGAAAGTTAGCAGGAGGTTTGTTAACACCCTTGCCTTTTCTGATGGCACTAATAGCGTCAAGTTTAACCAAAATTTCCCAAAAATCTGATTCATTTATAATGCCGGAAGTTGCCGAGTCCTTTCCCGTCGAGTTAGCAGTGGTATTCTTGGAGGGACTTTCTTCTTCATGAGGAGATACAGATTTAGCTTTAAATGGTGTAAAACTTGAAGGGAAGTTCTTAGCTAGGAAAAGCAACGCATCAAGAACATGGCGACATATGAATGTTGATGCCTGGGGGTGAATTTTTACGTTGGTATTAAGATCTCCACCAGCTTTTCCAGTCCGTTCAATATGAAAAACATTGGCACGGCAGCCAAGTGATGCATCCACGGTTACTGACAACCAAGACTGTTTGCTCTTGGGCTGCTCCGTCAAAGTGGGTTTTTCGGCACATTGCAGGTATTCACTGAGCTTCATAGAATTCCCAACATTTCTTGAGCTTGCTGCTGCAGCACTGCCTCTCACTGACTCGACCTCATTCATAGTCACAGCCCCAGGAGATGTGTCTCCATGGGTAGAAATAGGCAAACATGGGGCAGAACATGAGCTATCACTATTCTGCTCTCTAGTTCTTCGTAAAATCGATATCAAAGCACTAATTAACCACAAACGAGTTTCATTATGATAAGCAAGGTTTCTAAGCACTTTGTGCAACCGTCCGGTGTTAAGTCTTGGTTCGTCAATAAAAATCAGCACAAGAAGGCATGCTAGAGCTTCACTGTCCAAAAGCTGACGACCAACAACTTTTTTGCTGTAGGCAGATCCACTGAACAAAGTTGGTCTACTGTTTCCTGAACCTCCTAAATCAGAGAAAAGTCGCGAGAACTGCATCCCTCCTGGGCGGCCAAACTGCCGTGCAAATCCAGAATGTCGCAGCAGAGCTGATATTGCTGATGCTGAATCACCACCACTCAGAGAAAGCCTTTCATTCATTAGGCGATGGTGTCTTGCTTCCATTTCTCGCCTGAGAGTTTGGGATTCCTGCGCAAGGTCGGCTGGAAGCACAGGAAGCAGGGAGTCATCAATATCTGACAAGACTGACTGTCGTAGTGACTGAGGAAGGTTCCTTAGGAAGGTTGCTGGGTCAACTGGCTGATCTGGGGGAGCTGTTGTTAAACGCTGACGTTCTTGTTCCATTCGCTGCTGCTGTAAAACCTGTCCAACAGCATACCCAATCATATTAAATCAAGCTAACAAATAATACCAATAACTTAGCTATCAAATAAAAACACTATTTTATCGAGGTATCTTTTACAGACACTGCCTTATAATCGTCTACAATAGGCTCTTCTCACGCGAGCGTGACATTGTAAAATATTCCATTTTTCAAAAATCTGAATTCACCATCAAATTTGTCACATCAAAGATAGTAAAAGTGCAAAGTTTCGATGAGAGTGGGCTAAAATGGGGGAGATATCATATGAATATTTGAAGCTAAATATTTTGTGGAATTTTTGCAACAAACTGTGTGTTTAGCATGATGACGAGGCTTGCAGGGTATGCAATGCCTTTTCACCATACATTTCGTTGCAAAATTGCTCAGATTTAAAAATTAATTTCTTTGCCAGTTTTGGGGCTATATTTCTGAAAAGTGGCACTTTTACTAATACAGATGTGACGAACTTGATAATAAATTCCTTTTTTGAATAAATCAATCATTTCCTTGTGTAACGCTAAGCGTGAAATGGGTCGATACTACCACAGAATGCATACTTCATCGCCTCTTCAGATTTTGATTGACAGCCAAGTGTTTTACCAGAAGTAAATATAGGGCAAAAGTCATTTCACGTCACTTCATGTTTTGTTACGTCACGTCACTTCATGTTTTGTCACGTCACGTTACTTCATGTTTTGTCACGTCACATCACATCACGTAAATTTTATTGTGCAACCTCGTGACTGAAACGCTGGAATTAAAAGGATAAGAACAAGTGATTCTTTCTCTAGAACTGGCACTAGATTTTGGAACTCTATACCAAATTCATACCAAACCGGTATTTAAAAAAAGATGAAAAATACACTTTTTTTATGCTTCAGAGCGATGGGTCCTATTTTGAGATTGAAAAGGCTATACATTTATTTCCAAATTACTGCAAATTAGCTGAAAGTACTTGAATAAATCACTGCCAACCTTATCCATTATACATAAAATATCTTAACAACAATCTGACTTCTTCTATTTTTCCATCCATATTTTCTATAATTATACATTATTGTATTATATAAAATTAGAGAGACTTATTATTTATATTATTTATTTGATTAAATGTTAAATTTATTTGTAATCCAGTGGCCTGCCTTTGATTAGTTTTCACTATATGCAGGTCACTGGAATTTTGAAACATATATTGTAATTTACTTCTTTGAAATAAACTTGAAACTTGAAACTTGTACTTGTATGTATGTACGTCAAACTGTGGTAAGAACAAAAAAGTGGCACAGGAGGTGATTGCCGAGTGTGTCACTGATGTTCTTACCACAGTTTGACGTCCTCTGTGATTTATTACTAAACGGACGTACAAAAACATGGAATCTATTTGTTTTATATAATAAAGAATTAAAAATTTTGTTATGGTGACGTCAATCGTGCGTCTGTCCTCTAATAGATCATAGGCGAGAACCAATCAGAATGGGAGAATTACTTGTGTTATTATGTAAAATCGAATAGATGTTGAAGTGACTATTGAAATCATTTGCGCGGGGGTCAAACCAGATATTTATCAGATTCGTGTGGATGGAGAAAATTGGAACTTTTCCATAACAATGGCGTCAAATGTAGATTTCGTGGCTAATTAGCATATGGTAACCATGGAGCGCACACATGCATGAATGCTTTTAGGTGAAACTGAGAGTATTTGAATCGTTTTCATATATACGTGTGGACAGGCAAAAAGGATTTGAAAACGCTATGTGTGGATGCAGATTTTTTATAAAACAGAGCAAAAAATCTGTGTTCGAAAATATCTGGATACATGTGAAGGGAACCTTAATGGAGTCGTAGTGAATTACTCACGGCAGAGTCTTTGAAGTAATCATGTATTTGGTAAGCTGAAAGATAATTCGTGGTTCTGATTGAACAATTAAAACGTTTTCACCATCACTCACACAAAATTAATCTGAGAAGAGTGATAAATCAATCAGCTACTCACTAAAATCCGCTCACCTCATTCGAGAATACAGTAGTTACTTTTTGTGATTCGTGTTTTAAGAAATTTTTGTGTCATTGACTTTTGTACAAAAAGTGTGAGAATGGAGTATTACAGAGAAACATGGGAAGTGCGGTAGAGTCATTTGAGGAAAAATCTCTCACCTCAAATAGTTTAGGCGAGCTTTTTCACTGATCAAAGATTTTCAAATGGCAAGCCATGTTGTCTTTTTGCAGAAGAAAAACAAAACTGGACAAAGTTTGCGTGTGTAATGTGCAGTACTTGATGCGTTTTATAAGATTTATCGTTTTTCATCATGTATTTTGTGTCTTGACGGCAGTGCAGTTGGCACGGTGGTAAGATTTTCTCCTTCAAATCACAAGTTCTCAGGTTCAAACCCCAGCTCAGCTGAGAGTTGAACATTTGTGTAACCTTTTCCACCAAAGCTGATTCAGTTTGTCATCCTTCCGAGGTTGGTAAAATGAGTAACAGCTTCTGCTGGCGGCTAACCTGCGATGAATTAGTGTCCCGTCCAGGGGGAGTCAATGATTCTCATTCACTTAATGCTACAGAAACCGGAGATAAGCACCGGCTCCAATGGGCCATTTAGGCTCGTAAATGGATTTAGCTTAGCTCATTTTGTGTCTTGTCTTTCATCACGTCGCTGTATGTTATATCTCGTTTGGTCGTTGTCCTTTACATTTTGAATACACAAATGACAATTTTACTTGCAACAGTTGTTTTATTATTAACATTTTACTGAATGCTAACTTTCACTGATTGGCTGAATATGTTAGAAGCCGACCAATTACCAGAGGGAGAGGCCAAGGATCTAGCAGAGTGGCTGAAGACAGTTTTAGGCAAGCAGAAAGTGACTGCAGTTAAGGTACGAAGTAGTAAACATATTCTGTTCAGATAAGAAAAAATAATTGGCACGGACATCTGAAGCTTTTTTTTTTGTACCAAAAAGTTGTCCCAAGCATCATAAAGCGGAAGAGGAGATAGGTTTGAAAAAAGCAAGGCCAAAAACAAATTTAAGACAAAAGACAAGATCAACAGAGTCCGATTTCAATCTGTGAGAGACTAGAATCTAATCAGGTTTCTTTGTTCTGAAAACCTGTAATGTAGATTTATAAGAGAAAAAATTACGGAAATGCAAAATGTGTTGATTCTTGCCGAGCTGGTGCATAAATGATGGCTCGTTCTTGAAAAGCTCATCACTATCAATTTGCTCTTGGCCTACAGCAGTGGCGTGGTTGGCGCAGTGGTAAGATCTCTGCCTTGGGTAAAATTCTTACCCAGCAATAAATTCCTGTATCAAATTCGGTATATAGACAAACCTAATTGCTCTTTCTGTGATAAGGAAGATGAAACATTAGAACATCTGTTTTTCCAATGCAAGTACGTGTTCAGTTTGTGGGAATCGTTAAAAGTCTACCTACAGGTTAATATAGACTTAAACCTGAATCTATCTCTGCAAAGTATATTGTTTGGTATTGTCGACCAAACGTCTGCAAAGAGCGCCAATTATATTATACTAATGACAAAATATTACATTTACTTATGTAAATGTAACAACAGCAAGTTAAATGTAAATACAGCATTAAAATTTATTCTCAACAAATACAAAATAAGAATACAGGCGGGATTTTCAAAGCTGCCAAAAATAGAGATATTAGGCACAAAACTCTTTTGACCTCAATCCCTAGTTTGTTTTTTTTTCTTTTCATATAATTATTCTCTTTTTTTTAAAAATGTATAGTTATTTATTTGGAATTATTAGTTTTCTATTATGCACCTTGTAACAGTATATATAGTGTATTAAATAAAATTAAAAAAAAAAAAAAAAAAAAGTGATTTTTGGTGTGTTGACAAACAGTTAATTACTTAATATAGAGCAGATTTCATTTGAATACTAAAAAAGGTTATGTCACAGTGTTTGAATTAGAATTTTAAAATTACTAGCACAAAATACTAGTGAAACTTTATCCCACTTGCAAAAGAACAATTGAATGACTAGCAAAATGTTTAAAGTGATAAAACATGATTTATTTAAGTCACAAAACTAAATAAAAATTTTCCAAAAATTTTCAAGAATTTTTAAAGTTGTTACTGACAAATTTGAACACATTCTGAGAAATTCTGAAAATTTCCGAAAATTTCTGATGTTTTTCAAACATTTATGAAGATTTTCTGAAGATATCATATAATAGTTGGTATATATAATTATATGTTTTGTTACTTTGGCTATGAATTGACAATTATTTCAAACATTGCATATGAACCATTTTATGATAATATGCACTCAACTGTACAAATTTAATTATTATTATTACTAACTTATTTATAATAGTGCCACTGTAGCTGATGTCATAAGAAGAAATCTTCCTGCAATCCTGACAAATGTGGCACATGTTGTAGCTAATGCAGATGAATGGTCAGCGGCAAGTGCGAGGGCATTATCAGTGGACAGACTGATGACAGAATTCAAGTTTATAGCCACCTTGCTGACAGTTTGTTTTGGATATTCTCCCACTGGTTTGTAGGTTCTCATGGAGTGGTTTTCCAGAAACTACAATGACCTTTGCCCAAGCTCAAGAACTACTGGACAATGTTATCATAGCAATCGAGAAATTCAAGAATGAGCCTGGGACCCATTTAAAAAATCTTGACTTGGTCATTGCTGATCTTGCTGGGCAAGATATTAATCTCAGTAATGAAGCTACTGAAGATACTGTGAATGAATTTAACAAGTCCATTAAGTTACCTTATATTGAGTCTCTTGTTTTGCAGCT
>JAOCNB020157868.1:0-10155 GCA_026546465.2 Palythoa caribaeorum | reverse complement strand
GCGATTAGTACTGACTAAACAGCGTATATTTTTCATTTTCTTTCTTTACCAATTCTTTCATTTCCTCCAACTACATAATTCAGAGATTAGTAGCCCAAGTAAACGCCCACATGGCGTCTTGTTATGGTTAAAATAAACCTCGGAAACGACCCTAGTATCGTAGTTACTCGAATAAGTGCCGCTCCCAAATAAGCGCCGCCTTCGACTAAGTGCCTCACTAAAAAGTCCGAAAAATAAATAAGCGCCGCCCCACAATAAGCGCCGCACCTCTATGGCCGATGCGGCGCTTATTTGAAAGGCCGGCAGACCGCCGAAACTGACAAAGACAAGTTTGGTATTCGGCCTCTAGTAACAGAATAAAATGTTAATTTGCACAATAATTGTTCATTGAGATAAAAAAAGTATCACCTCAGGCTCACTTCAAAAACTTGTTTTTCAAATGAGTGCAGCCCGAACAAAAGTCGCAAGAAAGAGACCAACGTGGCGCATATTCAGTAAATACGGTAAATGCCGCTTGCAACACGCTTCGCCTTATTTTGAAACCCTGTTCGCTTTCCCTTAAAATGTACTTTCGTCGGATGCTGCTAATTGCGTTTGCTTTCTGAATCAGGTCAGTAACGTTATTTTCTTTTAGAATATTGACAGTATTATAAAGAAAGCATCGGAGATGGATGTGTCTGGAAAACTGAGACCACGAACACCAAAGGTGAGCTAAATGACAGACACCTAAAAGTCCTGAAAGTCATTGCGGTTTTTTTTTTCGTTTTTGTGAAATAATAATTTTCAAATAACTTCTTGACTGAAAATGTAAAGGTAAAGCAAAACGTTACTTTAAAACTCATTCATAAAATCGTTTGAGAATTTTTTCGTTTTTGATATGATGTCAAACACTTGTGAATAAAAATAATTCATTATGTAAACACTAATGAAATACCAAGCGAGCTTTTGCGCGAAATCTAATATTTTCGCAAGTGAAAATATCACTGTTGCTATGGTTGCCTACAAAAAATCGCGCCTTTCGATGCAACGGCTTTGACAGCGGTGCCTTTTGTCAAATTCATTGGTGTTTATATAATAAATAAAATATTACATTCAGTTCGCTTTCTCGTGAAATAATTTTTAACACTCCAAGAGATATTTCGTATCGCTCCGCGGCCATGTAATATCCTCTATATCCCTCAAGCTCATAGGCCGTAATCTCTACTTAAGTAACGTTTCAACTGTGTTTTGCCTTTGTAGTCCCCTAATAGTGATGCAGATCTGACTCCAGCTAAAAGAAAGTCTCAGCGTATCGCAAAACGGGCCATTTCCCTTGTGGACCAGGTTGGTTTTATCAGTAGGTTCTTGCATGTATTACTCAGAGTGGTTTATCCGGTACTGTCTTGTTATGAATTTAGGATAAAATAAGTTCATCGCCTTGTCGGATTCGCTTGGCGCTATCGTCCTAAGAAACAAGATATTGATGCACCTTGGTGACACAAACTGAAAAGAGTAACACTTTGTTGTTCTTTTTGTGTTACTTCCTTGCCGAACGAAGCCATGTCTACTACGAAGAAAACTTTTAGTATACCGAAATGGCCAGGACTTTTTTGGTTACAGGGATTATGTAAAAGGAATTGTTTATTGGTGGATAAATTATTATAGCACAAAAGAAACATCCCTTTAAAATATAGTTTCACTGCATTTTACTTTAAAACCATGTTGTACACTGGTTAATGTATTCTCAGTATGAAAATCTAAACATTCTGGTGTGGGAAAAGCGAAATGCCGCAGAACAGTGGGAGGTACCCTAGTTCTTACTCGGACCATTAAAGCTTATAGAGCTTGCTTTCGAACTATATTAAAAATTTTGTTAAACATTATTTTACGTTCTCTTAAAACGAGCGACAAAAAAGTATAGTTCGAAAGCCAGCTCTATAAGCTTTAATTTGATTATTGGTTTAGATATGTATAGTTTAAAAAAGATGCCCTGTATCGTTTTGGCGCAAAACACTCCTGAAGGTCCACAGTAACCTTAAGTTCTCTGGTGATAACATGCATGATTGATTACATAACAAGTTCCTACCAGTAAAAATCCCGTACTGCGTTCACTTTGCTGTGGAGCAAAACTATGTTACTTTTTCACAGTATAAGATCTAAGGTGTTGCAAGCTTTCGACGTTTATTGACGACTTCATCACGTTAAAATGCGCAAGGATTCCGCGGTAATCGTCACGCTTTTAGGTCACGAATACCAAGTCCAGGTGGAAGTCCTTTGTCGTGAAAGGAGATGGATGGAGAGGGGTATTAATAAATGGGTCTATTTACATCCTCATCAATAGGCCGGATCTGAACAAGAATTGGGGATGGTATAACTTTCCTCATGTGTGGTACGTTTTATAGTCACGTGGCCATAATGCCCGTGACCAAAAAGCGTGACAACTACGGCGGGACTGGCATTTTAGCGTGACCAATACGCCAGCAGACGTCAAAAGCTTGAGACAGCTTAAAGGTGATGTTACACGAGGCACATTTTCCTACAACTTGTCACGCAACGCCATAGACCTTTGTAACCTTCCGCCATCTTGGATTGAAAACGAGGCTGGATGGTCAAACCAAATCTTTCGCGAAACGTTACAGCTTCTTCTTTTGTCCACATTTCAGCAAAATCCTGATCAATTTTTGGTAAATATTTTATCGTTTTCCTACAACTTGTCACGCAACGCCATAGAGCTTTGTCACGTTCCGCCATCTTGGATTGAAAGCGAAGCTGGATGGGGAAACCAAATCTTTCACGAAACTTAGCTTCCTCGTTTGCCCGCATTTTAGCAAAATCCTGATTAATGTTTGGTAAATATTTCGTTTTCCTACAACTTGCCACGCAACGCCATTAAGCTTTGTCACGTTCCGCCATCTTGGATTGACAACGAGGCTGGATGGGCAAACCAAATCTTTCACGAACTTAGCTTCCTCGTTTGCCCATATTTCAGCAAAATCTTGATCAAATTTTGATAAATATTTCATCGACTTCGACCAAGAAAACTCAGCATTCCATCCCATTCAAATGGCGGAACCGAGACTTGCTGCACCGGTCATTGCAATCCACGTTACAAGTCGCCTCCTACAAACTTAAAATTTGTAACTGAAATCATTGCGAAAAGTTTAACTAGATTTTACTTTACGATATCTGCAACGAGTCTCACAAAGATTTTTGCCATTACACACGGTATTACACGCTGCAATGGTTCCAGCAACTCGACTGGAAATGACGAGAGATAAGTTGTAAAAAATTTGTAATATCTGTAATATTATCTTAAATTTCTTGTGTACACAGTGAATGAAAAGTTTTAGAAAATAAAGCAAGTATCATTTAACGAGGGGCTTTCAGGGAAACTAGGTCATGGAATCCCGCTTTGGTTTTGGCTGTAGTTTCTGATGTCTAGAAGAGGACGGACATCAACTTTAGTCTCAACCAAGCGGGACAGTGACTACTCCATAAAAGTAAAGTTGGAAAAGCCACGAATTTCCAGTTACGTTTTCCTTTATCATTTGCTAACAAAGAACTCGTTGGAGACAAAAATGAAACGCAAACAATAGAGCAGCTTTATATTATAACCCAAGTTATTCTCCCATTTTGATTGGTTCTCGCCTATGATCTATTAGAGGACAGACGAAAGTCACCATTACAAAGTTTCTAATCTTTTATTATATAAAACAAATACCGGCAGATTCCATGTTTTTGTGCGTCTGTTCACTAATAGATCACAGAGGATGTCAAACTGTGGTAAGAACATCAGCGATACAGTCAGCTATCGCCTCGTGTGCCACTTTTTGTTCTTACCACAGTTTGACATCATCTGTTATCTATTACTGAACAGACGCACGTTAACATGGAATCTATTTGTTAAGTAGAAATTTAAACTCTAAAGAAACTGAAATATGCATAATTACTGGCACGTGACAATCACATCACCTGTACAGATGAATCTCAATAACAGAATACAAAGCTATGTTGATAGGGATAAAAACACCTCAAATGATTGCACAGATTAACATCGCCGTGTAACTTACAGCCCCTTCAATGTACTTCTAATTTAAAGGAAAAACAGCACCTCATTTTAAAATTGTCATTTGAAATCTGTCCTTTGATTAGATTCTCCTTAAATCTTTCCGCTGCAAATGACTTTCCGAAACCCATCACAGATTAAATCAGCCAAGTTGACACACACTGGTCACGAACTACATAAAAAATATAAAAATACATTTACTGATGAACTTTTTATCGCAATAAACTAGCGCACGAGACTTAGAGGCCCAGATGTTTAAAAGTCGATTAACACAAACCCAGGGCTAAAACTTTATCTCATCTTTCTGTTTCCAACCTTGTAGAAACGCATTTCGGCTGTAATTCTGGGCTCGACACTGGCTCTTTGGACAGGGTTCGTACTCTTTTGAAAATCTGAACTTTCATGACTTTTTCCATGATCTTTCACAATATTTCTTAACCTTGCTCTGTTCATTTCTTTGCCAAAATACATCAAACGAACCTGCAATATATAATCTTTCCCTGGCACATTAGCCGAGATGAAGGAAGAAAACAGCTGTTACTTTGATAAATTTGTGCAAATCAACGAGTTTTCTTTATTCTCTACGGTGTTTTTGTTCAATCCTATCTAAATTGCACCATTACTTTCCATAATCCTAATCGAAATTCCATGACTTTCCAGGCCTGGAAAACGAAATTCTAAAATTCCAGAATATTCCAGGTTTTCCACAACCCGAACGAACCCTGTAAGAAAATCTGAACAGAACTTTATATGTAATGGTAATAGGACTGTGTGGAGTCCAATTTGGTCTGTTATCATTATGCGTGGTTAACATGTTTGATCACAAGTAATGATAACAGACAGAATTTGACGAACACGAAGTCCTATTACCAATTTATTATAATAATTACAAATTCTGAAAACTAAACTGAAAGACGAAATCTTTGCAGTTAAAAACACATTTTACTAATTTTCATTACATTTGCAATGGTGATGGCAATGAGTGGAGTCCATTTCTGTCTGTTATCAATACTTGTTGCTGATTGGTCAAAAATCCTGAATCCTGGATTGTGATTGGTTCATTCAACTATCCTGATAACAGGTAGCCAATAACAAGTAGCCGATAACAGAGTTTTGTTATCGGATACTTTTCCAAGGCGATGAGGAAAAAAAGAATTCAGAATGGGCCAATCAGATTCGAGGAAATTGTAATTATTCTAATAAATGAATATAGTGAATTAGAAACTGTTTAGTGTAAAAGTGACATTCAATTAAACTAAGCTTTAGAAGATAATGTGCAAAATCCTTTTTACGAGCCTTAGTGGCTCATAGGAGCGCTCAGTGCTGATCTTCAGTTTCTGTATTGTTAACTGAGAGTCATTGACTCCCCCGGGAAGGGACACTAATCCATCACAGGAGCTGGTACTCATTTTACCTACATTGTAAGGATGGAAAGCTGAGTCAGCTTTGGCGGAAAAGAATGTCACACAAATGTTCAATCAGGGGTCATGGGTTCGATTCCCGTTAGGGACTCAGAAGTTTTTTCTTCTGAGAAAAAGAAGCTTGTGTCAACACAAACATTTCTTCTATAGTTATTTCCAAGCTGAAGATTTATACTACTACTAATTTATCAACGTATCGATATATTGAGCCTACCAGTTAGCCATCTATAAGAACCAAGTTAAGTGACCCGTTCCCTACGTGAGTTCCTGCAGCTCAGTGGGTAGAGCGTCTGACCGGTAATCAGAGGGTCATGGGTTCGATTCCCGTTTGGGACTAAGAAGTTTTATCTTCTGAGAAAAAGAAGCTTGTGTGAACACAAACATTTCTTCTATAGTTATTGCCAAGCTGAAGATTTATACAACTACAAATGTTCAACGTTTGGCAGAGCTAGGGTTTGAACCCGGGACCTTGTGGTTAGAAAGTAGAGATCTTACACTGCGCCAACATGTCACATTTACATGTTTTTAAAACTTGAGAAAAACTCCATCAAGTCCTATCCACTCTAAGCCCGAGGGGGTGGTTGGCGTGGTGATAAGATCTTAACATTCCAGCTGCTAGGTCCAGCGTTCAAAACCGGGGCTCTGTCGAGAGTTGAACATTTGTGTGACCCCTTACGAGATCGGTAAAATGAGTACCAGCTTCTTTTGGTGGCTAACCTGCGATGGATTAGTGTCTCGTCCAGAGTGAGTCAATGACTCTCATTCGCTTAACAGTTAAGGAGTTAAGCAGCAGCTCCAATGGGCCACTTAAGCTCGAAAAGGGAAAAAAAGGATTTCACAAAAGCCCGGGTAGTAATATTTAGTGCTGTGGAAAAATTAAAAATGGAACAAGCAGAATGGAATATTAATCTGACTAACTGACTCTACTAGTTAATCGTACGGGAACCACAGATACATTTTGGTTGACATTATTGATTTTAATTTTATTTTACTTATAAATTTATTGTTTGACATAATCTTTAAAACCTTCGAATCTTATCCATGATTTTCATAATGTTAATTCGGAGGAAAAGGTCACGATAAAATTTAGACATGTAGAAGAAAATTAGTCTCTGAAACATTCTGTGAGAGATTTCATTCATTTTTGAAGCCTGTCCTCTGAAATAATTCTTTTTGGGACTTATGCAAACGTTTTCGGGTTCCTTAGAAAGTTGGATGTGAGAAAAAGAATGTTTACTTTGATTTTTTGATTAAACTTGGATCAAATTTTTTACCTTAACCATTCACTTGCTACACTTGTTTTAAACTTTTTAAAGCAATTAAGGCTGCAAATTGTACTCTCTACTTTAGGATAGAATTAATTATTGTTTTTGTAATCTTTCTTAATGCATCAGAACAACTTTCCGCTGATAAAGTTACTGCTGGAAAATGGCGCCAAAGTGTCAGTAGGAAGAGATACACAGGGAAAACAGATTCTTCACTACATGGCAGGAAGACGTACTCTACTCGATCTACGTGTAATTTACCCAGAGGACAGTGTGGTAAATTACTCCTATATACACTAGCATTAGATACCTTTGTTACCTCGAGGGGAGGGTGGGGCAAAGGCTACAGATCCGCGTTAGGACTAGGTCCGAGGATCCTAACTGGTCTCTTTCCTTAATGACTTAAAAGCAATCGAAATAGACAAAATTGAAAGAAGTTAGAATATGTGACTCAAAGTAATTCAACCAAATCTTTTTGATATAGTTAAACTAGAATAAGTTTACTGTACCTGCAAAATATGACAAAATGGCAAACCCTCAGATTCACATTCTCGATAAAAGCAGGACAATCAATAATATGAGAATATTAATATTATTTATTATTATTATTATCATTTTTATTAACATTATCTTCACCATTGTCATTATCATTGTCTTACAACTAAAGCTGCTGCTACACTGTTACTGGAACCGGATACAACTTTCGAAACACTTTAACGTGACTGCCATTGCGTGTTCTCCACAGTAATGTCTTCATCACCTTAATAATAATCACAAATGGGATAGTGAATACCGCAGCTGTCATCATCATCATTCTCACCACCACCATCATCATCATCATCATGGCAATCATCATCACCACCACCATGACCATCACCACCATCATTATCATCACCACCACCTTCATCATCATCAACATCATCATCACCAGCATTATCACCATCATCACCACCACCTTCACCACCACCATTACTGTCAGCAATAATAAATTATCATAATATCATCATCATTTTCACCATCACCGTTATTATCATCACTATCATCATCATCATCATCATCACCATCCCCTTCACTATCATCGTTGCCATCATCATTACCTTCATTATCATCATCAACATCACCTTTGTATTATCATCATTGTGTTTAACATCAGTTAAGGAAAGCATGAAACTAGACACTGAGAAATAATACATAAGCGTAATTTAAATTTCTCTTTGTAGCCAACACTTGAAGGTGGAAGGCACGAACGCGAACAGAAATTAAACAACTTCTTTGAGAAGCAAGTTAAAAGAGCCAACGCCGAAACCATGGAATTGCTTGTCCAGGGAGATGGTGACATCAATTGCCAGGCAAACAATGGCTTGACGCCTTTAATGCTGGCTCTGTCTGAGGTAACAAAGAATGATGTGTTTGTTTTTCCATTTTAATTTATTTTATTTATTTTCTTAGTTTCACTATTGAAAAAAACAAAAAAAAATAAGTAAGACAACAAATAAGAATATGGCAGGGCAACCACAACAACGTAAAGCCAAAGGAAAAACTAGTATTTAGTCCATGGCGACTGCAATGGGTCACTTATGCTCGTAAAAGGATTTAACTAGGTTTTCTCCTCATAAGATCATTTCTCAATCAAGTCTGGTTTGGTTTTGAGAACGTTTGCAAAGCTTAGTTTAAATCTTAGAGTGTGTTTACATAATACTGGATCGAGTTTCAATCCGGAATGAACTCGCTCCAATTTCTTCATTCCCCCTCTTGTAGGTTCATCATCGGTGTAATAACCACAGCTGACGTCACAGGATGCACTACACAAAAAACTACGGAAAATAACGTAACCCTAACCTTAGCCCCAACCCTAGTCCTTGCCTTAAACCTTGGGTATTACACGGGAGATCAACCATCCTATCAGCTATTGAAGTAGAAGTGTCACGTAACACTGACGGTTTTTCCGTTTAACTCCAAACATTCAAATAATGTTGGAACTTGCTGTGTCCGTTTGCACGGGACTTTATGTATCGAGTAGTAATTCACTTCATTGTAAATAAAAAATTACAGCAGATGAGAGCACAAAATATTTGTACAAAGCACGTGACACGCACTACATGTATTGATGCGATTTAGATTTTTTAGAAATTTAACACAATGATTTTCTGCATTACAAGACTGAAGGAGAACGAGGAAGTTTTCTGCCTCAAACTTATGTTTGAGTTTCTTGTAGCAATAGCTGTGATAGTAATAGCAGTAGTAGTATTAGTGGTAGTTGTAGTAGTAGTAGTATTAGTGGTAGTAGTAGTAGTAGTAGTAGTAGTATTAGTGGTGGTAGTAGTAGTAGTATTACAGGTAGTAGTAATAGTAAGGGCATTATAAAGTGTCTTGTATATAGACTAAAAGTGAATAAATGTAATTCTATAATAAAACAATGGCTATATTCTTGTTAGAACTGTAGCAATGCTAAAGAACTGGGCCCCGTTTCCTCGACTTGTGAAGTGTGGGGCCTGGGAGATAAAACACGTTGTTGAATGTTGTTGCTGTGGCCATTTTGGGATTCCTTACTACTATCAACGCATACATAGTTAATTTTAATTTTGCTCATATTGTAAAATTAGTATATCTTTTTGTTTCGAGGTTAAATATTATGCATGTTATTTAGTGGCGTGCGCTTATTTTGTTATTATGTGGTGTGTGCCACGAAATGTTTGCGTATAACAATTTCGTCGGTTTAATTTGTTTTCCTTACCTCACTGGCGTTGTTCAGCAGTGGTGCTCACTTAGTGGGTGGCTGCACCTAAATTGCTCTTCCATTGGTGAAGGATTTAATGGAGCCGAAACCAATTGTGGTATTACACACGGTTTCAGTATTGTGCTGGTGAACATTAACTGTTTTGCTAATCAGTATTTTCAGCAACATACAGTTTATGTCTGTTCAGATGTCAATTTGTGCTTTATCTTTCCCTTGCAAGTTTTTGTTTAATACTTGGTGCATCACAGAATAACCAGTCATCGTGTCAGACTCAGTCTCTGCGCATCTGCATCACTCTTGTTGGTAGTGATATATGAGCAGAATTAGCCGTATTTTTTGGGAGGTATGGGGATTGTTTGAATAAATTATCCTAGGATGACGTCGTACGTCCTAAATAAATTATTCATTATTAATTCTAAACTCGTGAATAAAAATGAGGATCCCTTTGTTTTGAACGACTTGCCCAAACTAGGCCAATTATTCCAAAATTGGTGCCAAAATTTTCCTTTCACTTATTTTTTTTCGTGTTGTTGTTAATTTCTTCAATCAAGCTTCTAATATTTTTATTTTTATTATGTCTAAGAAACCGTAAATATCAAAACACTGCAAACATTCAAAGATCCCCCAACCGTTGCAAACTCATTAAAATAAAAAAAATTGCAGATAGCTATTGAAAGCAAAACAATA
>JAOCNB020157773.1:0-10157 GCA_026546465.2 Palythoa caribaeorum | reverse complement strand
AAGTACAAAGCGAAGCGTGTACTAAAAAAATCATTCTTTTTGGTTTGAAAAAACACAAATTATGCTTGCAGTGTTAACACTGTGCTAAAACCTTAAAATTATGCTCGTTTTGCCCCATTATGCTGCTAGCACAATCTACAAAAGCCTACACCAGAACCCCCCTTGGAAGGCCTCGTTAATCAGGGCATGGATTACAGAGAGTCGAGTGGTGAACTGAGGTTTATCGACGATTTCTCACAAAATCAAAAGTTGTAAACTCTCGGATTTTCAGACAGACAAGCTTAGTCTAATCCTTGAGACATGCCAATTTTTGGCGTGTTTGGTTGCAAATTACACGAAAACCGCCTTAATCTCTTGGTAAATATATTGTTTGCAAGAGCGATCGCGTGGAGCTGACTCGCACGAAAACAATATATTTTCAATATAATCCCATACTTTCTTAGGTAATTTGCAGCCAATTGGGCCAAAAATTAGCGTGTGACTAGAGTATGAACTTAATTTGCCTGTCTGAAAATCCAAGACTTTACAACTTATGATTTTGCGAGAAATCGTAATCTCTGTAATCCATGCCCTGATTAACCATGATGCAACTACGAGCGTGAACCCGTCTATTTCGTTCTTGCTCGACTTTGTGCTGAAATCAATATTTAATAAGATTTTAGCCCATCTTTCTTATTTAAGTTAAAGTTTGGCTCATTTCATTTTTTTTTTCCATTTCTTTCGTCTGTCTTAAGTAATTCTGCACTAATATTTCTCACCATAAGGGCAAAATGTGACTCAAGAATTTTTTTTAGCTCACCCAACTAGTTTTGATCTGGTTTGAGTCCAGTGGCTATGGCCTCACTCCATACCATTTCCTTCACTCTGTGCTTTAAAAATAACAAGCTATTTTGGGTTCAAAAATTGAACTAGGCCAACCAGTTATGCAATTAACCTAAAACATATTGATATTGTTGCATTGCTTTTGTGCGGCATGCAGAAAACCTTTTGCATTATGGATCAAAAACCCGCTGTTTTTTAAAAAAAAAAAATTTCTGAGCTTGAAGTTACAATTTTTTAATGATCAGAGGTTTATTGCACAGTTCATCATAAATGAAAATTTTAAAACATATTTACCGGCTGCCTTGGACTATTGCTTTTGCTCCATTAGTACTAGAAAAGGGACATTTTTAAGCCCTTCTATGGTAGCAGCAGAGCCAAACACTAGATTTGGGGAAAGTATTTGGAATCTAGTAGTTATTTCTCAAAAAGTTGTATTTTGATGAAATTTTTCCTGAGGGTACCATACCTCCTTAAGTAAAATAAGAAAAAGGGGGATACATTGAGTATTTTCATTTGGGCAATGCCAGGATTGTTCAACAGGTACAAAATTTTAAACTCTAAAATCTGTTAATTTATACCTCTTTGCAGCTATTCCAAACTTCGCCTCTTCTCTCATCAGTGCAAAATGTGGTTCATGTGATGTCAGACCCAACATAATCTGATATTGAAACAAGAAGTAATTAGGAATACTTCAGAAATTATATTGGTATACTGCAATTCATAAATAGTTATTATTTCTTCACTCTGACGAAACAAGTAAATAATGATAGCTGTATCAAGCCAGAGAGCATTTAATTAAATTATTTTGTTTAAATGTTTTTGTTAATGTATACTTTGAAATTTTATTTCAGAATTGTTAGTACTTTCTGAGGCCAAAATTCTAAAAATGGAGGTTTTGATTGACAGTGGTGCTCTTCACTGGTCAAATTTAAAACAACTGATCAGAGTTCTCCTCCACATAGAGGTAAGTACTGCAGTGCTGCTATGCCCTACACTGTACTCATGTAATGCTCTGCTGCTTTCTTTTCTTCCCTAAAATAAAAAAAAAAGGTTAAAAGGCTTTGGTAAAATTTCTCAAGAAACGAAGTTGAATTCATGAATATTAACGAGCACCCGCCCTGCTACCTCTGCTTTGGGGACAACTTTGTCAATAATGGATTTTGATGCAGTTTTGAAACAGTTAGGTTCAACAATGAATGATAATGATAATTAATAAATAATGCAGAGTTCTTTCCACAAAGTGGTACAGCAGCGCTCTGCTGCTCCGTCCTTACCCTTTCGCCCCTCTGCTCTTTTCTTCCCCCAAAATAAAAAGGAGGAACGTTAAAAGGTTTTGGTAACATGTTCTGAAGAAACAGGCTCTGACCAATTGCCATTTTGCTCAACTCTGCCGCAGGCCACTTTTTTCAGCTCAGACAGGTCACATGATGTCTGTAACTTTAGCAACGGAATGTATAATACTTATCGATAATGAGCCTCTGTTCTGCTACTTTGTTCTGGGGAGAACTCTGTGATGATAGTGATCTTGGTGATAAAGATTATGATGATGGTTGTGATAGTGGTGATGTTGGCAATGATGATTAAATGTGATGATAATAAGTTATGACTGACGATGAGAATATACCAATAATGTCAGTGATGGTAATGATAATAAAATATCATACTGGTGATGATGGGTTCCAAGGTAGTTATAGCTAGGGGTAACAGTGGAGATAAACATCCACTACCTATAAAATGCTCCCATACAGCAAGCATCTCCCACAGCCTCTGATTACGAAAATCGAGCTCCTAATCTGCTTGTTCAACTTAGCCTCTAAGTCCAGCAACTCTGGTAGCATAAAACCAGTTGCTTCGAGTAGAAAGGACTTGCAGCCCGGGAAGGCAGCTTTTCTAGGGGAAAAGCTGCCTTGCAGATACCCAGTCATGGGTAAGGCTTCAGAGGTAAACCCTGAGAAAAATCCGGAGCGCAGCTTCCAAGCAGTTGGATCATCATCATTAACAACTTTCTGGCTGCCACTGCAGCCAAATAGGCTCTATATGTATTGCTTAGCATTCCCTTGGATCAAGTCAAGATTGGCAAGAGGGGGTCCCAGTCATATGGGCAGCCATTAACTTTGCCCTGGCTTGTACCCTGTAGAGGACACTCCAGTCTCGCTGGTGATGAAAGCACAACATGGAGGACAATAGTTCATGAGTTATAAGTCCATGCTCAGTTATTGAGTAGGAAGCTACGGGTTGTCCTTAATGGAGGAGGAAACATCGCAGTCCCACTGGTCAGTTATCACCCTCCTCAAGTTGGAAAGCCCCCTGCCAGTAAGGTACTGACTTGCCATGTTCCACCTTCCTCAGTGGGTGTCTGAGGCTTAGAGTCTTATAACTCAACAATAAGGGGATTATCACCCACACACCAAGAAAGTAACTAAAGAAGAAAACTAAAACATTAGACCTTCGGATTTGAAGCTGGAATTTACGGATTATGTGGCCCCAACTGGTACAAAACCTTGAGTGCAGTGATTGATCGCGAACTGCACAGGGACATGTATAGTAGCACTGCAATAAAACCTGATTTCCAGATAGTGGATTCCCAAAGGAGAAACACAACAACTTCTTTTGGCAAGGGGAAAGCACAGATGAACCCAGAGACCATAATACAGGTTTTGTCGTGAGAAACACACTGCTAAAGATGAGAGAATGCCCAACTGACAGCACAGAGAATCTTCAAATTGCGTCTTTAAGCAGAGGAGGATCTAAACAACATCATCTGTGGTTACACACAAATACTTCAGGCTACAGCAGAAACGATGGGCCAGTTCTATGAGGCACTCAACACAGCTGTTAGAAACATTCCATTGTCAGAGCATGTCTACATTCTGCGTGACTTCAATGCAAGGGTGGGCACAGATCGAGAGGCATGGCCTGGTGTTCTTGGTCACCCTGCCATAGGCAAAACGAATGACAATGGTCAGAGACTCTTGAACTGTGCTGCTTCGACAACCTGTGTGTGGCCAATACCCTTTTCCAGAATAAGGCATGTATATACTGGAGACATCCCAGGTTAAAACACTATCATCACCTGGACCTGTTCATTAGTAGAGGTGATTCTGTGAACTCTCCGTGCAAAACCAGAGTATATTACATAGTAAAGTTGAACCCAAAAAAGCTCTACAGCTCCAAGCAGAAGGGACAACCTCATACAGCATCAACAAGATGGTCTGCCCGATGAGAACAGGAAAAGACTTGAAGAATCTCTGACTGCCAGGAAAAGGGCGCTGAGGACAGATGGAATTTCATTCGCAATACTATCAACAATGAGGTAATGCTGACCTAAAGCAAGAAGAAGAACAAAAACACTGACTGTTTCGAGCACACACATGGCCAAAGCCAGAGAATCCTACAAGCACCGAGACCTGACAAACAGCATGCCATTTTACAAACGACTGCTGGCTTCAGCTGTCAGGCAACATCCAACAAGCTTCAGACTCCGACAACATCAGATGCATGTACAGTACATGTACAAGGGTATCAAGCAGGCTAAAGACAAACCAGGGAAGAAGAGCGTGCCCTTGAAATCCAAGACAGGGGAGACCATAACAGACCCACACAAGCAGCTCGTGAGATGGATTGAACACCACCTTGGCCTGTAAAGAAAACTCAGTCCCCTTGGAAGCACTCGATACAATGGAGAACCTCCCTGTCCTACGGAAGCTAGATATAGAGCCGACTTTGGAGGAACTCAATAAAGCCGCTGATGCAATATCATGTGGCAAAGCCCCAGGCGAAGATGGAATACCCCCTGAAATCATCAAGTGTGGAAGGCTAGCTCTGCTTGAGCCATTGCATGAACTCTTGTGTCTTTGTTGGAGAGCAGGCAAGGTCTCTCACGGTGCGAATTCAAGATAGTGACACTGTACAAGAACAAGGGTGACCTCAGTGATTGTAATAATTACCATGGCATCTTTTCTGAGCATCATGGGCAAAGTTTTCGCAAATGTGATTATTGCCCAGTTGCAAAAAAGTAAAAAAAGTCATGAAATGGCACTGGACATGATCAATGTACATCAGTAAGCATAACCTTTCACTTTCTCCACACTTATGATTAAGTTTTACTGCCACCATTCATGTCAGACAAATAATAATGCAAGTAAGTTTGAGTCCATTAATTTCTCAACATTTCTACGCCGGCAAGCGTCATTTTCAGGAGTAATTATACATTCAGAATACAGTGTTTTATAATGAGGGAAAATCCCATGATAATTGTATGTTGACATAGTTAACGGTGGAAACTGAGACAGCAGAACCAAGCCTTCAGCCAGGTTTTCAGCTTTGTGTGCAACACCTGCAGCAAGGATTGCCATGGTCATCAGAGACAACTGGAATCTTCATAGGGCAAACCAAGAACAGTAGCTTAGGCATCCTTAGGTTAAGTAAAACTAACCGCTTGTTCTATGTTTTCTGTATTTTTTTCTACACACAGTCAAGGTCATTTTTGGCTAAAATATTTATTTAATATAATAAACTACACATCATGATAACAGCATTGCATCAGTCAATATTACAATGTAGTTACGTTTATAAATCACACCAAAACACTCATTTTAACTGTTTAACTCACTGTTATTTTGCGGGACCTGAATGTTCGGGGAACAACTGAAAAATAATTCTTGGTTGGCCCGTGTACTACATATACTTAAAATCGAGCCCTGATGATGGCTGCATGTGACGATGTTGCTGATGATGATAATAATTGGGGTTATATTGTAAGTGAAGATGATGGTTAGGCTTAAAGTTTTGATGTTGATGATGGCAGCAATGATTAATATAGGGTTCTTACTGTGACAACTAACACTGAAACAAAATGGAATATAAAATTCCAGGACCTTCGAGGAGTTTCTCAAGGTGTTTTTGAGGAGTTTTCAAGGATTACTATTTTAAAAGTTGCCAATATTGGAAAAGGGCAAAAACAAAATGCAAAATAAGACCTAGTGTATAATTATATTGTTGTAATAATGAAAAAATCTTCATAAATAGAGGTTCATGACTTTAGTATAAAAATTAAACCTTTTTGAACAAAAGTTTAAAACTTTTAATTAGCCTGTACCAGCCAGGAAGGCATGTTTAACAGTTAATTCGATAAATCTGAATCCAATTCATGTCAGCTATAGCCTAAGTTAAATGCAGAAAATAATTGACTTTAATCTTTGGACAATTGCTCAGGCATTCTTCAATTCCTCCAAAACACTGCATATTTCTTTATCAACTTCTTTTAAAGTTGACTCCTTAAGCTATGATTTGGCAACCATACTCAAGTTCCCTTTGTCTTCTGCTGTTACTGCAAATTTATCAGCAGAAGCAAACACTGTTAGTGTCATTTACAAGACGCTTTTTTTTTGTTTTAAGCTCATCAAGTTCAGCACGAACGTTTTCTTTAGCTGTACATCCTCTGCCGTTTTAGCTGCCTTTTGGCTATAAAGATAGGCCATGCAGTTCTGTCTAGAACCTGCAGCTGACAACATTAGTCCTTTATTGATTGAAACTTGAAGGGTGCTGCCAACAGAAGGGACATCATCTTGTACAATTCTTTGTGTAATGAATGAATGCTCCAACAAGTTTTTAACCTCAAGCTCTTTGTCAACTGAGAAACCTCTCTCAACACTTGCTTGTCCATGTGATAATATGAGAAGGTTCAGATACCACTTTCCACAATGGCTAAAAACTTTTTTTCTGTCCCACGTGGGTATAAAGGAAGAAATCAACCCTTTAATCACTATTGGATCAAATTCCTCAAATTCTGAGGCACAAGAAATGACTACTTCATCTGTAAACTGCCAGAAATTTTATAAAACGGAATCACATTCACTCTTATGGACTTTCTTTGAGGCTTCCAGGGTAGTTAGAGCTCTCTTGAATTTCACAAGACACTCCTCTTTATTATTAACCAAAACTACATAAGATAAATTTCTTACTAGGGAGTACTGGACTGGTGACTTGGCCATTAATTTACATAACAGCTTAACAAGAAATGTCTTGCACTGCTGGTAAAATTGAAATATTTTAGCTTCCGAAATTTTTTAGTGCTATTACTGTAGCTCTTTGGTTTTCTTATTTGCTTAGACTGTGTCATCTTATTAAGGCTTTTATCAAACATAAAGGCTTTCATCAAAAATAAAGGCAAAATTTTCCTGTTTCTGCGGTGCATCTTTCAGAAGATTTTTAAAATAACGAGCTAAACCAAAACACACTAAATAAGCACATGTCTTTTCACCACAAGTAAACTGCCTTGCAATTTCACTGTCAGTCCGGAAAAATACTTTGGAATAACTTTCCATTGTCTGGGCAGGGCTGGTAAGTATGTGCGACACTACAACCTTCAATTCCCACAAAACATCTGCCCTTAAAGTCCCATTGCGAGAAACAGTTCGTTTCATGACAGCAGAGTCCAATAAGGAAAGATCTTTTGAGCAGCTCTGAACGATTGTCATCGCAGTCACTGTAGCTCTCTCTCTAAATATCTTATTTGCTTTGGCCAGAGAAGAGAACCTGTTCATGGACAGTCTGGCATCTTCTGCAACGATTTTTGTTTGCAGAAGCTTTTGGTGTTTAACTCCTTAGCGTGACTCCAAAGTCCTGCTTCGCCCATATCGGAAATATCAAAAGTCTTCATACAAACGGTGCATGTAGCGTTAGCTTTGTTAGATGTACGGTATCCCGCTTTAACCACTGACTATATTCAGGGTTGTTAAGCCATTGAGCACTAAAAATACACTTTCCAGAGGGCATAATGGAGATCAAGAGCTACTGGCAAAGTAGAAGGGACAAAACATCATTGCACGTGATATATGCATAAGCTTGTGCCCAGACCCCAAAAGCAAGTAAAATATGAAGAACGGATAATGTTTATCTGTGCATATGTTGCATTTAGAATTGCAAGGATTTCAGTCAGTCTTATTAAAAATTACTCTTATTATTACAAGCACTTCTAAAACATTCAAAATTAAAAACTCAATTGAGAGTATTTCACTTTGCTTCATTTTCCAGGGTATTTTTAGGAGTTTTCTTTGATGAAATTCTAGGATCTTCAAGTAATTTCCTGAAGAAAGCTAAACTGCAGGGCTTTCCAGGAAGCGTATGAACACTGTAAATATTGCTGATAGCAGATATGATGTGAATATGATGAAATTGATGATAGTAATGATGATGATGATGATGATGCTGGTGATAATGGTGGTGATTATGATGATAATGATGATGTTGATAAAAATGAAAATGATGATGGTGATGATGATGATGATGGTGATAATGATGATGATTATTATTAGATGATGAAGATGATAAAAATGATTGGGTAAAATTTCTGTTATGGGGTATACATTATTATGCATAAAAATGTCACACATTTCCGACGTTTTTTTGGCCCTAGCACAAACCCCAACAGAATCTGACTTATGGATTTCTATGCCCCAGTGCTGAAATTATCCCACTGAGTGCAATAATAATAATGGCGATGATGAAAATGATAATAAATACGTTTATAATGATGTACATAAGTTACTCACAAGATCGACATCTAGCCCATATAGACAATGCCTTGTGTTTGCATCATAATCTGGCTTGGACTTCTCTGATCTGATAAACTCCATTATTTTATGTTCTCCTTCACCTGGTGTCTATGACATCAAAGTACATTTATTAACAAAACAATACTTTCAACTTACATTTCAGTGCTCAATATTTTCACAACTTCTTTGAAGAACATTGGCCTATTTATTTATTTAAAAACACATTCTGGGACCTCCATGGAGAAAAGATAATAGAACTCGAGGTCCCTTACACAGATCTTTCTCCAATTGTCAGAGCAGCAATGACAGAAAATTTATGTTAAAAACGAAACACAGTAACGGCCGGTCAACCGACAATGTTCGGTCAGAATGGTAAATTGACCGAACAAAACGTTCCATTGCTGGTCATGTTGACCGGTCACGCATATTCCACTTTTTTAAAATACTGTAACTTCTTGAATAAACTTTTGTTTAAGATCATTAAATGACTATCTTTGTCATTAGCCTTTACCTAAATGAGCAGGGGACTGGGTACGCAGCCAAATATTAGTAAGTTTACCAAATTTGAGAGTCATTGGTTTAAAGGCAAAGGCATGATACACTTTTAAAAATCGCTAAAATAAAAGAGCTTTGTATGGGTTGGAGGGACAAGCGTCATTTCACTGCATCTTCAAAGTATTTTCAAGTTAATTGATAACGTAAGATTTTTTCGCTCTTAATTTCAGGTGTTTTTGTGGGCTCAGCAAACCAATAAAGATAGGCAATCAATGAAAGTACAACATCTTTCAGGAAATGGCAATGGTTGTCGGCAAATTGGGCGCGTGTAGCTTGAAATGGAAGCTGACTTTTGTTTTGGTGTTCACCACGGTCATCGTGACAGCATTCAGTTGCGGCTGTCACGAACAGAAATCCTGATTGACAATGAATGAGATTCCTTTTAAAATTTGATTACTTGTTGAAATTTGAAGTTTTTTTGTTTAGGTTGTGATCATATGATTACTTTTGTTGTACCGCCCTTAATCTGTTGAATAGACCTTCCGACGCCATTTTGGCGGGAATTAAGGCAAATGCTGAAGTTAACTGAACAATATTTGATGGAAATCCAGTATCAAATAACGTTCATAAAACAATAATTTTGAAAAAGTTATGAATTGGAAACTTTAAACTTTATCAAGAGAAATTTAATGCCTAAATTCCAAACCTTTAGCTTTATCAGAATGTGTTTAATCATGTTTCGAATTATCCATACAATTCTCTGTAATTTACCACAACAAAAATACAGAGAAATGTATGGAAAATTCAAAAAACGGCTGGACGTTTTCTAGTTCGGTTACCAGGCTAGAATTTTGATATCAATTTCCTCTGTCAAAAATTTGAAAATCGCTGTTAATAACTTTTCGAAAACTTGAGTTTTGTTATCGTTAACTTATTTGACTTCCAAGCGTTGTTAATTTTTGTCGTTTGCCTAACCCGCCATAAAGGTGATCGGAAACCGTGACAAGATCTATTTATTTATGTCGTGAAACTGTTTAGCATTTGCTTTGTTCTTCATCTAACTGAAAGTACACGAATTTTTCACGAAATGTATTGTTTTTGTCTTAACGTTGGTGACGATAAAAGTTTCTGCGAATTCGTATGGAATTTGAAAATATTCTTAAGCTTAATTATATAGCAGGTCAGTAAAGTATATAGTATTGACCAATGTCCAATTAATCATTAATTGGATCGGTTTCTCCAAAGACTTTCACGGGACATTTATACAAAGTATCCAATTTAGAA
>JAOCNB020157684.1:0-10158 GCA_026546465.2 Palythoa caribaeorum | reverse complement strand
CTCTCTCTCTCTCTCTCTCTCTCTCTCTCTCTCTCTCTCTCTCTCTCTCTCTCTCTCTCTCTCTCTCTCTCTCTCCCATCCCTGTCCTTTCACCCTCACACAGAAGGACGCAGGGTTGTTAAACGGTTTACACCGAAGGCGCTATCAATTCATAAAAAATCCCAATATGAATTTCAGGAAATTTCAGTAGTCGAGTTGAACAAGACATTCCGAAACGGCAGATGTTTATTTTGTACGTAGAATGAATTTAGAAAACTTTTGTTTTTATTACACTTTGGTTGACAGATCTTTATCGATTCTGGGACAGTAAGGCTTTTCGTACACTGTCCTTGCAATACAGTTTATATATTTTATATTATTTATGTTCTTCCATTTGAATGCAGACCAGAATTACCGACTTTTCATTGAATGGTATGCGCGCCTTTGATCACTTCTCCTCTGCCCGCCAACCTCGTTCCCAGGGCTTTTCTCCCCAGAAGGACCCAGTTTCTAGGGGAAAACTCTGAAAACGAGATTGATATATGCACGGGTCTGTAGATAGCACTAGAAGTAAACATATATCAGTGAAGTGCGTTCGATATGTTTCGGGGGATGTACTAAATAATGAATCTTTAATTTTCATTTTTTTATGCGGCCAAAAGCTAGATTACATATTTAAAAAACTACAATGATTTTAAAATAATAACTAAAATAAGGAAATTTATTTGAAAATGCGGTTTTTGCTGTTTCTTTGACCAAATGACTTGCCAAATCACAAAAATAAATTCCCTCAAAAGCAAATTCCAGCAAAACATATTTACGCAATAGTTAATTCCATTAAAAGAAAAAACAATTTTTCTCCACTTTTAAAAAAAAATCACTTGCACTTGCATTTAATTTTCTCGACACAACGCTGGTAGGACCAACCGCCGATTGACTAGACTAAAGTTATCATTTTAGAAAATATACGCAACAACAGCCGGATCAGAAATTTTTCAAACATAATTTTAACAGTTTGCGAGCCTTGGTTAGTTATGTGTTACAACTGATGTAGACTAGACCTCTGTCATGCTTCTGCCCTCTTGGAATCAAAACGAGGCTGTACGGGCAAATCAGAGTTAGGGTTTGGGTTTAAATCAATGGATTGTTGAGATCGACGGATCATTAGACCAATGGATCGATTTCGATCGACATGATCGATAGTGTGGGGTTAGGTTTAAAATTAGAGTTAAAGCGCTAAACCAAAAAAGGACAATTCCATAGATCAGTCGAAATGACGCCATTTTGAATAAAAGATCGTCGACAGAGTATCTTATTACGATAGTTAGAGCAACACATAGGGATCACACTTAGCCGATCTATTGGTCTAAACGATCCGTCGATCTAAACGGCAGTTGTCTGTACCGAGAATGGCATAGAGTCTGCCGTTGGAGCTAAGTTATGCTATTCTAATATTTTGAGGTTGTCTGTGACTAGGAGCACCTTGAGCAATACTAGAGTATGCCAGTGAAGTTATGCCATTCTAATAGCCTCAGGTTGACTGCAACTAACAGTACCTCGAGTGATAGTCAAGTGTGCCAGTGAAGTTAAGGTATACCATTCTAATATTCTGAGGTTGTCTGTGATTAGGAGCACCTTGAGCGATACTAGAGTATGCCAGTGAAGTTATGCCATTCTAATAACCTCAGGTTGACTGCAACTAACAGTAACTTGAGCGATACTCAAGTGTGCCAGTGAAGTTAAGGTATACCATTCTAATATTCTGAGGTTGTCTGTGACTAGGCCGGAGTACCTTGAGCGATACTAAAGTGTGCCATTGAAACTATGCCATTCTAATAACCTCAGGTTGACTGCAACTAACAGTACCTTGAACGATACTAAAGTGTGCCACTGACGTTAAGGTATGCCATTCTAATACTCTGAGATTGTCAGTGACTAGGAGTACCTGGAGTGATACTAAAGTATGCCATTGAAATTATGCCATTCAAATAACATACTCGGAAAAACTTCCGAATTCAGCTGCTACTTGGAATCAATCACCCTGTCCGCGGGGGCATTACTTCTAACCGGTGTTTTCAACTTTCCCGTGGATGTTTTAGCGACCCACATACCGAAGTGTCTTTTTTTTATTATTATTTTTTTTTCAGTTCAATGCTTTTTTTTGTTTTGCTTTTTTTTTCTCATTTTTTTCCCTCTTCATCCTACTAGCAATATACAGAATTTATATATTTACAGTTTTTGAATTTGATAATCGATAGAGAAACGTCATTTTTGTTTTTTATATATTGCAATAGAGTAGATAGCTTTGGTACAGTACCATTGCATCTACACATATAAATATAATATTTTGTAATTAATAGTAGGTAATTGACGCTCTTTGCAGGTCCTTTATCAAATATACCAACCAATATATTCGTTAAAGTAATTTGAAAATCCAAATTTGTTTTTGTTTGGACATATTTTTTTTAATTTTTGCCATAATCTACAGATGTGAGGGCATTCATAAAAGAGATGATTTATTGTTTGTGTAGAAGAATTGCAAAAAATTTCAAAAATTTTGGGTTAGTCGGACGACTGAAAACGTAAAAATAATTGGGGATGGTCAAATACGTACTTAATAAATTTTGGAATAATATGCGATTTTTTATCAGATAGACACCCTATATGTGTGCTTCTTGCTTATGTGCTATGTGTTATGTGTGCTTTTCGCTTTGTTGTTTATCTTCGTTTGTTTGTTTGTTTGTTTGTTTAAAGCTACATATTTTCAATTTAAAGCTTGTTTTGGCAAGGGACCTAACTCGAAAACAAATTTCGGTTAATTTAGGCCCTAGGCATTTCCTTACATATATAGTTCTATATTTCCTTTTCATATTAATTTAAAAGCCAGCAATGAAATATGATATTTTTTCCTGTAAAAGATAAAATGGAAGCGCGAATAAAGTATTATTGTTGTTGTTGTTGTTGACACATGTATTTAGTCTGCTAATTATATATTGCCGAATCTATTTATCTCAGTTGGCCAACTGCCATGGATGTTTTGTTTCCATTCAGTAAGGTGGTCTTGAAGTTCGAATTCTCAGCTTCCTCAACAGTTCATTAGCGCTTTTCTGCAGTTTCTTTCAACATTATTCTTGTTGTGATAATACAGCCAAGGAATGCGCAAAATCATTAACTCAGTCAAGGCCTTTACTCTACATAGATACACATCAAAATATTCCATGGTTTAACTTGGAATCGAATTCTCACTTTCTTAGTTTTAAATGCACCCAGTTTCAATCCAGCCCTATTTTCTGTCACATTAGTTTTAGGCTGTTCATTTTGCTAATGCGTTTGAAGCTGTCTTCAGGTGAAAGAAATGACTCATCCCACCATATCCTGATTGGATGCAATCCTCATCGCCGTCGTTGGTTTCTGAAAATTTGAATTTAGGATCAGCTTTTATTAGTTGAGTTTAACAAATTCATTTCATAAAAAACAGAAAACCATCGTTAGCCCAAATCATTTTACCTCAGTCGGCTCAGTAGTAAATTGAAGTGGATTGTGTGTGTGTGCCTCCTAAAGAGAGCGCCACCCCGGAAGTAACAAATTATCAGATGTTGGAAAACACACAGTTCGCTTCTTGCACGAACCTGCCTTTCGCTACGTGGAATAAATTTGAAATAATGTCAAAAATATATGTTTTGAAGATCGCTAGCTAAACTTCAATTCTTTACAAACCCGTTCAAAAATGAAAACATCGTTGATTAATCAAAGTTTTTGGATTTAAAGAAACGATTCTGGTGTTTTTGTAAAAATATTTCAGTTATGAAAACTAAATTGCAGAATTTTTCATCACATGATTATGACTTGAAATAAAATCGCCGAAATATTGTTACAAAACCATGACTCGTTTTTTATCCAAACTTGGATTCATCAACGATGTTTTCATTTCTCGTGTCAGTAATTGTCATGATGTAGTTAAAACTGTTAGATCGACATAGCCCTAGATATAATAGCTCTCCATCTACCACGTGAGGTAATTTTCTGATTTAACAATGGTGTCCGCCATTATCGTTATGGCCACCCCGAAGTGTGAAAGAGAGTGGCCGTTTCTGTGTTAGTTTTATAATTTTAATTTCCGTTTTCCGGCTTTACTGAGAACTACAATCAAGATTTACACAATGAACCATATTCAGTAGAATTATCACAATACTCTATCTTTGTTTACGATTGAGGCGCACAAAGATGGCGGATAGCCACAAAAAAAAAATGGTGGTTAGCATCGTTGTCACGAGTGGTGTGACGTAGGTGAAAGTCAAGATAGGTTTCTATCTCCTTTCATTCACATTTTTTTGTCGTTTTCTGAATGTAATTGATGTAGGCTTTCATTACTGGTAAGACTGAGTGTAGGAGAAAATACCAAAATAGTCTGAAAAACTACTGAAAGGAATTTGAAGAGCTTGTCTCACTTACTCAGTTTGTTTTGGCGGGAATTTTTTCCACCTGTCGGTGAAGAATGACTGTGAATGGCTGGCTGTCTTGACTTCCAACATGCACCGCTGACTGATTGTAACTTTAGTTTTGTCTTCCAAACTCCAACGACATAGTTTTACGGAATTATTTTACGTAGTGCATTGAATATATGAGTTGTTTTATTTGCTGCTACTTGCACGCCATGAACGCTTTTGTAGTTTTGTAAAAAGATTAATATATAAAGAACCTATTAAATGGGTTTCTTTGGACTGAGTGCCGAGTGGAAGCGTGTTGAGAGCGAGCGAACAAGCGATTTTGCATTTGTTTGCCTAAGGCTTGTATTTTGGTGCAAACGTCAAACTTCACATGTGCCGAATTTAGTGCAAATGAGATATATAACAACAGAGTTTTTTCATTAGCATTAAGTTCGGCACAGGTGAAGTTCGACGTTTGACCCGGCCCCAAACAAAAGCGGCAAAACTTTTTGATAAAAAACGCAACAGCAGCGAAATGTTTAAAATGTATGTTCTTCTAAGAGTCTGTTGGTGTAGTCGAGGCACTTGTCAATGTAGTAAAGCTGTCGCTACTCAGATTGCTTGATACTGGTGATACTTTTCCCAATTTAAGTCGAGCTGGCAGTGACTCATTTTGTTCATAGCGAGTACGATTTCGCCGGGACCATTTATCGTAATCATTTTTTTCAAATGTTACAACTCCAGGAAGAACGTGCGATTTGCCGGTGCTTTCGTCAACAAAAACCGGCGCTTTATAGGTTAAGGGAAATAAACCGCGTTTGTGGTAAATGTTTTTAGACAAATAGCCACCAGTGAGAGGAATTAGGGGAGATGGGAGTTTTCTCTCGACTTTCTGTTCAGTTGGGGATGACATTTTATCAGAAGAAAACTCCGGTAACTGTTTTGTCTGATTCTGTTTCGAAAAACTGTAACCTCTATCAGTCTTGCAGAATTTTGTCTTTGTGTTATTTAGAAGATCCGGCTTCGTGTTACAGACTGAATTGCGCTTCACTCTATTTAATACATCAATTGTTGCTGTTATCGACTTGGTGTTTTGTTTTTTTGTAATTTCGCTTCTCCTTAGTTCTTCTTGCCTTGCACTGACCAAGTTTTCTTGTCTTGTAAAGCCAAATTTTTTGCTTCTTGACTGTCTATTTGAACCATGAGAGACTAATCCCTTAATCTTCTCTCCTTTGAGAGAGAGAAAAGGCAGTTTTCTAATTTCGTTTTTATGTTTGAGCTTGCTTGCCGCTTCGACAAAGTTTTGAAATTCCGTACCATTTTTCCTAAAGTGTTTGGCGGGGTATTTTTCTTGAAAATACTTTGAATAACTTAATACTTCGGAACATAGAAAGTCTTTGAGACTAAGTTCATAAATCTTGCTATCTAATCCATCAGTCTTAAAACAACTATCGTTTTCAACATGTCTGCTGCTGAACACAGCTTCTCCATTTTGAAGCTCTCTTGATAGCGAAAAAAATTTCTTCTTAAACGCGGTTTCTTCTGAAAGAGCTTCCGACAAGTTAACGATGCCACAATCCGTTTTTGTACTTCCCTGCTGCCGTGGGCTAGGACGCTTTCCAACTCCATCGCCCTTTTTTGCCTTCGATCTTTTGTTTTTAATTTCTTTAAACAAGCTTGCTTCACTCTCCGAACTATTAGAATTCTCAGGTGGAGTATTTACTCTTTCTAAACCATTTTCCGCTAGACAATAAATCGTTGCTTTGCACAGCACGGCCATTTTGTATTGACTATTGCTGAGTTGCGTTTAGTTCTGACAACCTATTTGTATAATCTGAACACGTCCGCGGCTCGCCAATCTCCACGTTTTTAATTATAAGACCAGCCACCAATATCAAATTATCTTTCTTTCTACATCGCGGTTCGTGCTCTATTAAGAGCATAAATTTGTTCTTCCAGAGCGGCTTAGCTCTTTTGAGTACCGCCATTTTCATGCCAAAACTAGGTAAATTCGATGATCGTGCATTTGCAATGCGATAATCGCTTTGTTTGAAGTGTATTTAGCATGCACTTGTATAAACATCGAATACAGCTGCAATTGAGACATATTATAAATTTATATTACCATAATCAAAACAGGGGTCTATTAGAGAGAAACTGTTGACTAAGCCGTTAGTTCAATAAGTAATTTACACGACAAAGTCACTATGTTGTCGGCTTAGCTCTTTCGAGTCTATTATTAAATATATTTAGAGGTGTAAATATATTCATTTTATTGTTGTTTTGCGCGTTAATTAGTTGTTTTAACAAATTTATAAGGTTCAAATAAGTACACCCTGGGAGGTACCGTACTATCTCGTTAGAAGAAGGTTTTAAAAAATTCTACGTTCTAAAATCTTTCTTTCGAAAGGTAGAGTTAAATCTCCTAAACATTTCAGCTTTCCAACTGGTACCCTTTAAAATGTTTAATTGTTAAAGGTTAGAGAGTCGAGTAAATTAACTTCGTTACATTATATTGGTTCACTAAAGTGTTCTAACTTTGAAGCCAATAAAGAGCTTGAATTGTATAAAATTTCCGTCACTTTTGGACTTAAAAAGGCGGCCCAAAAATTTCCTCTAACTTTCAGCTTCCATTTCGTGAATACATATTTTGCCAAGGCAAACTTTAATCTAAACCAGTCGAGTAGTTTAAAGAGGTTTAAGGCCGGTTTAAATATTTTTGCCAAGAGCCGATTGACACCCTTAGATTTTCTCCTAACTCCTACTTTCTCGGGTTTTCCTGTTGATAAACCCCCATGCAAGCCCTTTCCGCAAAAACAATTGTCTTGCACCATCAATGAAACACTTTTCATTCTATTCAAAGTGAAAATGGTTATTAGATTGACGCAATATAATAATTGCTGAACGTTGTCTTTCTATTTTCAGTTGGTATATAATTCGGTTTTGAAGTAAACAGCGCAAATTTCTAAAAAAAATATATCTATTGCTGATACTACAATTGCCAAAATTACATAAAAAAAGGCGCATGAGAACGAAAATTTTTGTGCCACATAACACGGAGGCAGTCCGAAAGACCGCAAAAAAAACCTTATGCGCAACGACGATGCGAGACCAGTTTCACACGGTGAAATTTTGTTTTTATCGCCACTGAGATAGCTGCGACTCAGTACTCAGTTGCAGAAATAGAAAGCGGTTCTACTTTTCGTGAAACCTGTCTGGCAACGGAAGTTCAAAAGGTTTCACGAAACCGACTATCTAGTTCTCTGTCGAACGTTCATTTTTATTTCAACCAATCAGAGCACCGCAGGACCCCAATCCTCCAACATTTGCCACAGACCAGGACTATGTCACACTGTGCAACTTCTGCTGAAATTAGTTTCGCATCGATCATCGTCGTTGCACGCAAATTTCAGGTAAAAGTTCCAATGTGTAACAGCGGCTTGAGTTTGTGTTCAGAGACTGATTTAAATTATATAAAAAACTATCAGTTTTTACTCAAATTCTAGTGGTGTATTTTGTCTTTAAGTTCTCAGTGTCAGTTTTTTTTCATGATTCTTTTATAAACTTTTAGTAGTTTTGAAGGTAAATTTAGTAAACTATTTCGAACGTGCTATCAGGAATAGGTCTGTTTTGCAATGTGTGAGCCCTTTGTCGGAGCAATTCTGAAGAAAGACTTGCGCTCCAAACGACCGCTTTCTTAAGGCTGCTTTACACGGCGCAACTTTGCCGTCCTACAACTGTTGCGTGCAACTTGTTTATTCTACACATGCAATACGAATTGTGTCCTGTAAATCAAGCCTTCGACTTACCTAGAACGATTGCATGCAACTCAAAAAAAGTTGTAAGGTTTTGAAACTTGTCCGTAAAGTTGTAGGCAATTTTGGCGTTTTTGCAACAAAACTACCCGAACGGGGAGGCCTGCGGTATATGTTTTTTCAACATGGAAGAGGAGACGAGGGAGAACGTAACCTCAAATGTTGTTGTGTCCATGTCTTCTGTAGCTTTCCTGGTCTTCAAGTCTTACCTTTTGTAAAATTTCTCGAAAAATCTCTTACTTGTTTCTCGTTTCACACTCTTTTTACCTGACAGATCTTACACCTCTTTTACATTTTGAATTGCATACGATTTTTTCGTGTTACAAGGCAAAATTTTGCGTGGGTTAAACGGGCTGCTAAAATATGTTGTGGGTGAGTTGCATGCAACAGTTGTAGGCAGTTGCATGAAAAAGTTGCGCCATGTAAATCGGCCTTTACACCGCAACCTTAGGTTTATTTTGAAAAATGTTTGATTTACTCGCCGACATATTTTTTCAAAAAACGTTTTTTAAAAAATTATCACCAAACTTTTACACTTTAGCTGAGGTGAAGCTGATGTTACGCGAGGCAATTGTTCGTGCAATTTGTCTTGCAAGGCTATTGCGAAACAAGTTGCACCAGCAATGCAAGCCATGTTGTACGGCGCAATGCATGGTTTCTGCAACTTGAAAACTGTAACTAAGACCTCTTTTAAACGCCGTGGTACAGTCGTGCGAAGCTCGTTCGACTCTGGCTCGAATGTCGCACGACTTTGGTTCGACTTGGTTTTAGACGTCGAACCGTGTAGTCGAACTTTGTCTTTGTGCAAAATGGCGGACAGGAAAATTATTGTTTTTGCGCCCACCCAAGTAATTGCTGCAAGAAGAAGAAGGAGCCTGTTACATTTATAATTTACATATGATTTATGAAATTTCTCTGGCTCGAGTTTAGCACGGCGTCTGAAACCAACCCGAGCTATAGTCGTGTAGCACGGGTTAGTTATTCGTGCTACTCGACTCATGGCGCGACTTGCTTTCACACGTCGTGCTAATGTCGTGCCAAAGTCTAACTTTCTAAGTTCAGGTGAGCTTAACGCGACTGTAGCACGGCGTTTGAAACACGCCTAAAATCACTGCGAAAAGTAGAACTGGGTTTTAATTTGGTAACGAGGTCTGCAATTTGTCTCGCATCGATTTTAGCCTTTGCACAGGGTGCTACACGCTGTAATGTCTCGTCTCGTCTCGTCTTGCAATGGCCGGCGTTGAGAGACAAGCTGCCTAAAAAAGTGCCTCGTCTAACATAGGCTTAAAGGCTTATGTTCTTTTTTCCTCTCAGGATATGAAAAATATTTGTTGAAGATTCAACATATTTTTGTTTATCTATGTTACGCTACACACTCTCGGTAACAAAAACGACCGAACAGCAACTTTTGGATTAAATACATCTTTCCTATGTTAAGGACGCCCGCATAGCGGCATTGGGACAGACGTTAAGGTGTAATGAGCCGGTTCTTTTGTGACATACCGTATTTACTAGAATAAACACCGCGGCTCTTATTAAATTTCCGGACTCTTTGGTACGGCGCCTAATCGGGGTGGCGCTTATTTGAAAAACAAGTTTTTGAAGTGAACATGAGGTGACAGATGTTTTTATTCGATGAACATTATTATGTAAATTTATATTTCGTTCGGCCACTGAAGTACCCTGGGTACCAGAGGTCCGAGAGGGGTTGGGGAGAGAGAGGAGAGGAAGGGACCTCTGGTCACACGAGCCATCAGCCTCACTTTCATGAATTCAGAATCTGAACTTGAAATTTTATTGGTTTGAACAATAGACCTCTTTCATATATGGCCGCAATTTTAATATTCTTCTGTCTCTATCCAAATCTGCCCGGTTAGCCTCGCTCTTGAGTTAAATTTTCAAAAGAATATGTTACCCAAAGCGAGGCTAGCCGGGCA
>JAOCNB020157631.1:0-10159 GCA_026546465.2 Palythoa caribaeorum | reverse complement strand
TTGAATGGTAAAACCACTGGAATCGTGTCGTCTGTCTCTTGAGATGGTGATAAAGGTTGCTGCTGATCGCAAACCTTGGACGATATTTACCAATTTTTCCCGAAAAATTGGTAAATATCAATTTCTTTCAGATAAGTGTATTTATTTATGTATCTATACTATATTACTACTGAACAACAAATATAGATAACTGTTAATAAATTATGTATGGGCATCGCCATTTATATGTTTTTTATCACTAACTCACCAACTTATTTGACATTTTGTCAAAAAAAAAGACTTCAAATGCAATTAAATAATAAAAAGTAAAACCTAAAAATAAATTAATCGCAAAAACCACTGAAATTTTGAGTAAAGGCAAAATATTTTAATTGCTGAGTTATTTTTCCAGCACTGTAAAAATAAAAATGCTTAATACCTAATTTTCACTATTAGTTGTTATTTCCAGAAAAAGATGAAATTGAGAATTATCGGGATGGTTTCAACTGGACAAAATGCTAAAAATAGCTTTCTTATGAAAACAAATATCATAAATAGAATGCCAAAAATACTTACTGATATTCCAAAGCTAAATTGTTAATTGTTGACATAGCAACAATTGCTATATTTCTTCCAGTCCGTACAAGTAGTAGCAGTGCTTCAACAAACCTAAAAGATTCTGTGTTTCAGTTACAAAACTAACACACTGTAGGTAACTTTGCAGGGGGCTCGGGGGAGGGGTATGCCCTCATATGGACTATATAGGTATGTGCGACCCCTAAGGATATGGTTTTGCAGCTGTTTTGGTCATAAATAGAGTATCGATTTAAGCCATTTGCCTCAATTTCAGCAATAACTAGGGTATTAATTTCTTCACTCTAGCCTTAAATTCGTTTAATTTAGAAGAAGCTTCTTTTTTCTTCAATCGGTCATGTCAAATATTTTGGTCATAAATAGGGTAAGGGTTTTGGGAAGCGGGCCACACACCCCTACTGAATTGTTTTGGGAGTACCCCTCCAGGGGAAGGGGGTTTTATTACTTGGGCAATGTTGGTGGACATCAAATGTACCAAACTTCTAATTACAGCTAGGCATTAATTTAGGGGTTCTCAAGCTCCCAAATTACAATGACAGAAACCATCTCCCGTTCAAACCTCTTGACAAAATTTTATGGAGGAAGCAATAATTGGAGCCCCCCTTTTCAGAGGTGATACATCTAATTTCTCCTTAGATAACTCAAACAAAATAATATTACTGGAAATAACAAATAAGGAACTGATCAAGTGGAATAAGCTGTTGGAGTTGAAAATCCAAATTCTCCCAAACTGCCTACATAGAAAGTATTGAGCTCAGTTGGGAGAATTTATCAACACATCATTTGTCATGTTTGAGGCTTAAAGGGTTAAGATTAAAACTGTACATTTGACCTGCAAGCTTGCACTGCAGTCACTCTTACATCAGTAAATAAATATAGATCAAAGCAGTACTTTCATAAAGGTGGTGTGGTTGGCACAGTGGTAAGATGCCTGCCTTCAAACCACAAGGACCCTGGTTCAAAACCCCAGCTCAGCCAAGTGTTGAACATTTGTGTGACCTTCTTTTCTACCAAAGTTGACCCAGTCACCTTTCCATCCTCCTGAGGTCAGCAAAATGAGCACCAGCTTCTCCTGGGGGCTAACCTGCGATGGATTAGTGACTCTCATCAGCTTAACACTACAGAAAGCGAGTATCCTAGCACCAGCTCCAATACCACTTAGTTTTGTAAATGGATTTAGCTAGTACTTTCATAACTAGAACCTTATCCTTGTCTAAAAACTCTAGAAGGCCAAAAGTCCTATTCTCCACTTGAGGTCCCACTGAAGGTAAACACCAATTAGGATTTTTTTGGTAGTACTGTAAGTCCTTTCTTTTTCATAACTGTTTCTGAGAACTATTGACGTGCTGAAATACTGGCACCTTTTACCACAACATTACCTCTTACTTCCACTGTAGTTCATAAGTCCTTTCCTTCCCTTGTCAGTCTGTGACAACTGGTGAAGTAACGATGTAACTGCACTTTTAATCACAGGAGATGTTGGGTCTCGCAGTAGACAACTGAATGATGCACTGTGATCTCTCTTGAGAAACTCTTGTACATTTGCATCTAATAAAAAAACATTCCATGCAGGTTCAGAGCGAGCCAAATGCTGCAATCTTATTGGCTAATGTACTCACTATCTACAGTATCAGGTGATAGATAGCGTCTGTGAGATCTAATATGGCGTCTACAGTTTCCGATGTTTAGCGATTTTGAAGACAATTTAAAGCTTCTAATTGACAAAACAGTTCGAAATAAAACATAGGCAGCAACAAAATATGTTGTAAAAATTTTGGAAGGTAAGAAAAAAATCAATTTAAAGCATTAATCTAACAAGTTTCTTTCGACAGACTGCAGAGCATACCTGCACCTGAAAACTGTTTTTCGTAAACATTTTAAAATTGTCACGGTTGTTTTCCAGATTTAGCAACATTTGGTCGACAAATTTGATCAGTGTGGTCTTAGTACTGTAGTATTTTCAAAAACCCGATTGATCGCTGTGCAAATTATTGTCACATAAATAATTATACATAGTGTTATAGACACGTCTTTCTAATAACTTTGACAAAACTGGTAGTACTAAAATCGAGTGGTAGTTATTAATATCACCAAAATTGCCTAACTTATGCAAGGGCATCATTTTTGTGGTCTTCCATCTCGTTGGGAACACCCCGACTGCAATGATGAGTTCACTTCTTTAGTCAGAAAAGGAGTGATAATTGGTGCAGCAAGTATCCTTGCACTAACTTTGTTGACACCCGTTGCTTTGTTGGGGCTCAGAACTTTCAAATTTTTGGTGAGGAACGATTCGCTTATGGGTGGAATGGAATACTTTGTATTGGGATCTTTCTTTGAATGTACAAATATCTCAAGTTTATAAAAGCGAACTCTGACTCGCAGTAGAATGAATGCCAATTTCTTGGATACCAAGACAAAATGACTGTTGAATTTCATAGTCGCTTCAGATTCATCGTCATCCACAACACAGTATTTCACCTTCTCCTTGTTGCATTCTCTCATTATTGACTTAATCGTCTTCCAGATGGTCTATGAATCACTTTTATTATCTTCGAAACAAGTGTGGTAGAATTTCAATTTAGCATTTTTGATCATGTTTACTGCTTGGTTTCGCACAGTTATATTTTTCCAGTCAGTGTCATTGTTTGACAGCCTCGTACGTTTTAATGGATCTCGATAAATCTGAGTTGTTCGATTACTGCCTTTGTCATCCATGGTGCTTGATTTTTGCGTGTCACCCACCTAACCTTACTGGGTTCATGATTGATACTCTACCATGAGCTGATGTGGAAGACATAAGAGTTTTGATTTTCGAATCTTTTCTCCCTCCTGGACTCGAAAGTTTGTTTTTCAGTTTAACCCTTTCATTCCCAGGAATTTTATTAACATCATTCTAACTTCTCCTTACATAACTTAAACAAAACACTATAACTAAAAATGTGGAATGATCTGCAAAAGTTAAAAAGCAAACCTCTCCCAAACTGCTAATATGGTAAGTATAGGGTTTGGTTAAGAGAATTTACCAACACATCATTTTCGTGTTTGGGACTTGGAGAGTGAGTGAGATTTCCCTTACCATTGTTAGTACAGGCCTCTGTAAGGAGCCCTAAAATCTCACACACAAAGTCCACATGTTTCATATCAGTACAATTGGTAGACGTGTCCCAGTACCTAGTATAAATAATATATAATTAATTAGGAAAGGATTTAAAGCAGTCTTTGTTTATTCTGAATACAAAAAATACATTTTGAAATCTCTCAATGTACACTCTAAGACTGATGTATCAAGTACAAGCCAGAGCTTGCTATGTGAGGCTAGCAATCAGTTTTGTTCACCATTGCACATGTGTCTGAGAAGAGCAATAAATTACTCAACTACTTGCTAAAAATCACTTGCCTCGATAGAATGAAGGTACTTGAAAGTGAGAATGGAGCATACAGAGAAACTTTGGGATGTCCAGTTGCTGTATAGCAAATTTTCTCGACCGGTGTTTTTAACTTACACTTATTCAAAGTGGAAAATTGCTCACCTCAAATAGTTTAGGTGAGCTTTTTTTTCACTTGCCAATGATTTTCAAATGGCAAGCACTCCCTTAAAATCTGGGTAGATTTAAAATTCAAATATTACAGTAAAATAATTAATAGAATAATCAATTTTATGATGGTTTTTTAGGATTCCTAGAGATCACAGCAAGCTCAAAAAAATAGGAAGGAAGTCATTGTGATTCTTTCAAACTTTCCATAAAGAGAGGATAACAAAATTAGATGTTATAATTTTTATGTCAGATTTATAAAAAAAGTAGTCTTAATAACTTTGTTATGTTCAATTTAAAACTAAAGACCAGGGGAGGGGTTGGAGGACAGAGCTTACTAGAGAGAAAATAATTATGGTATTTGTAAACCAGTCAGAGTAAATTTTGAGTGAATGTCAAAAACAGTCATGACTTGTCTCTTCAACGTCTTTGCTATGGTCTGTGATAGGCTAACTATGGCTACTTTCAGCAGTGATTGGTTAGTAAAGACAAGACAGGAGCACTTGTCACATGTCTTAAAAACTCAGGATCTGTGATTGGCTGATTGCAAGTACTTCGAGTGGTGATTGGTTAGTAAAGACATGACAGGAGCATTCATCACATATCTTAAGAACTCAGGATCTGTGATTGGCTGATTGTGGACACTTCAAGTGTTAATTGGTCAGTAAAGACAAGACAGGAGTACTCGTTACATGTCTCAAGAACTCATGATCTGTGATTGGCTGATTGTGGCAACTTCGAGTGGTGATTGGTTAGTAAAGACAAGACAGGGTACTCGTTACATGTCTCAAGAACTCAGGATCTGTAATTGGCTGATTTCAACTACTTCGAGTGGTGATTGGTTAGTAAAGACAAGACAGGAGCACTTATCACATGTCTTAAGAACTCAGGATCTGTGATTGGCTGATTGCAACTACTTCGAGTAGTGATTGGTTAGTAAAGACAAGACAGGAGCATTCATCACATAACTTAAGAACTCAGGATCTGTGATTGGCTGATTGTGGCTACTTCAATCCACGATTGGTCAGTAAAGACAAGACAGGAGCACTCGTTACACATCTCAAGAACTCAGGATCTGTAACTGGTTGATTGCAACTACTTTAAGTGGTGACTGGTTAGTAAAGAACTGGTTAGTAAAGACAAGACGGAAGCACTTGTCACATGCCTCAAGAACTCAGGATCTGTAATTAGCTAATTGCTGCTACTTCAATCCATGATTGGTCAGTAACGACAAGGCAGGAGTACTGTTACATGTCTCAACAACTCAGGATCTGTAATTGGCTGATTGTGGCTACTTCGATCTATGATTGGTGTAGAGACAAGACAGGAGTACTCGTTGCACATCTCAAGAACTCAGGATCTATAATTGGCTGATTGCAACAACTTCGAGTAGTGATTGGTTAGTAAAGGCGAGAAAAGGAGCACTCCTCACATATCTTAAGAACTCAGGATCTGTGACTGGCTGATTGCAGCTATTTCGAGTGGTGGTTGGTCAGTAAAGATATGAAAGGAATGCTCCTTGCATGTTTCAAGAGTTTTGCTTCATTTTCATTGTTTGTTTTGCATTATAGTTACCTACTTTTTAGAGATTCATCTGACAGTTAAAAAACTGAATTTGAAATGTGTACTGTCTTTACTTGTCTTGCCTTTGCTATGCCTTCTGATTGGATGCATATTGTGTCATGTCATGTCATGTCATGTCATTAATTGTCTTGTCTTTGCTCTTTCTTTTTTAACACTCTTATCGAAAACGAAAAGTTAACAGAAGAAATCATAACCGAAAAGAGCATATGTAAATTTCATAAAGATCGCTTCCATATTTGGATGTAATAAAACGTGAAATTTCTTGGCCAGATCAACTTATATTTCAAAAATATTAACACAATATGAAAGTGCAGTGGTAAGATCTCTGCCTTCTAACCACAAGGTCCGAGGTTCAAATCCCGGCTCAGCCGAGTATTGAACATTTTTGTGACCTTCTTTTCCACCAAAGTTGACTCAGCTTTCTGTCCTCCTCAGGTCGGTAAAATGAACACTCTTTGGTGCCAAATAAATTCTCCATCATGATAATATTATTTAAAATGAGGTATTAAAACACAATTTTATAATAAAAACAAACATTTCCGCTCTACATGAGCATCTTCAGGTTACACTAGCTTGTTAATTATTCTTGTCCTGTTTGCCAGCGCTGCATGGACAAAAGGTATTGTTTAGGTTATACCATTGGGAAACAGAATAAGATGGAAAAATGTACTTTCTTATTCAGATTAGGTCTAAGTTTGTCAATAAAAATGGCCTCAAGTGTTCATCTAAAAATCTATGAACTGGTGAACGCCAAAATCTCCCACTCGAAACTTCACTTTTAATAAGGAAACTGCATGAAATTCAGCAAATAAAAAATTATGAAAAAAAACCAGTCCTTACAGTGTATTTTATAATCAAAAGGTACTGGGGCACACCTGAAATGACCGTAAGGTTGACTTGTCATGAAATTATGTCTGTTCCGAGTTTTCAAATATACATTATCAATCTTCAATAAAATTTACATGAGTGACACCAAGTTAAAAAAATTCTCATTTTCTGTGAAAACAGCCAATATCAAAAATAATTGCCCTCTGTATCAACTCAACTCACCTTTTAAATAAAACGTTGTTTGTTATGACATAAAATCCATTACATTTTCTAAAAAGGATCTTGTTAACATCTGTAAAATATTGAGATACACAATGGTATGTGTGAAATATTTGAAAAGCTCAGTGCAAAAATAGCCTAAAATGTTGATTTTTGGTCAAAAAATAAAATTAAGAGTTTCTTATTTTTTTTCCCACCCACATAACCTTCAGTGACTAATAATGTTATCCCAACTTTTTTAATGCTTTTAAAGCAGCAGAAAATGGACAAAAAAGATTAACTGAAATGTATGACTTCTCACTGCAGCACAGTAGTCTCTCATGACAATTACCATTGGTTCGATACACAAATTGCTCAAACACAAATAGCTTAAACGTAAAACGCCAGACAAAAATACAAGGGTTTTGGCCCTATTCCTGAATGCAAAAATCTAATGCTTTGAGGTTCTGCTTCCAAAGAGGCAGAAAAATTTGTTTAAAACGTTGTCTTCAGTTGTTCTATAATATTTAGGAGTTCGTGTGAATCACTAGTAGCCAGTATCACCAGCTTCTTATAGTTCTGTTAATTTATTCGAGAAGATTGCAGCTTTCCAAAGTTCTCAATCAAAAAAAACTGTGCCACAGCGAATAATCATGCATTTCAAGTCCATTTTCCAGCTTGTTTTCTGCTCCATTCAGAGCTTTATCAGTAATTTAGAAACAAAAACAACGGGGAGACTTTTTTTATTTACTGGAGATGTTGTGATAAAAAATTCGAGAAAATCTTAAGTTTACTTTTCGACCTAAATTCATCACCTAGGCATTTCTACACCAAGCTCTTCATTTAATAAGCATTCTGAAATTAACTTAAAACCAGAACAAAGTCCTACTGAGGATGATATGTAGCTTACTCTGTGTTCTGAACTATAGCTAATATGTTTGTGAAAGCTGTGTGAAGTGCGCGCGAGTTTGATTTGAAGTCACAAGAATGATTTCAGACCAAAATTGCACGACACAAAGTTCAATTACCATTATTAACCCTCAGGTATAAATGAGACGTTGACCATATATCAGTGAGATGATTACATATACATAGATAATTAAGTCCATAAAATAAAAAGTGACATAATGGTGTAACAATATCATCAAGAAAAAAGTGAAACGTAGTTTGTGTGTCAAACTATAAATTTAAAATGATGTATAGTGCTAATTTTGAGGTGCTTCAGTGCCATAATTCCATAAAAAATAAATTACTTGTTTTTCTGATTCTTCTAAAATCGCCAGATAAATACTTACAGAATAGAATAGAACTTTATTAAGACCATTGCAGCCGTGGGGCTGAATTACGGACTATACAAAAATATAATATAAAATTATGCTTAAAATACTAAAAAATATATTACATGGTTAAAAATCTACATGGTTAAAAATCAATTCAATACTTGGCTACGTTGTGTATAATAAAACTGTTTACCAGGACGCCATTGCAGCTAAAGTCAGACTGTTTACAAGTGATGCCCACCTTTCTCTACTAAAACCATCCTCCATGGACTGTGAAATTTTAATTATGCTTTTCGCTTTTACAGTTTGGATGTGTACAGTGTTCCTTGAATTCCACGAAAACTTGCAAATTCCCTGATTTTTGGTATTCTCATCAAACTCCCTGAATTTTCCCTAACTGAAAAAACTGACACCGATTTTTAGCAATGAACAGGAAAAACTATTTATTATAAAAGTGAAGCAGTAGGTTTTAGTCATCTAAAGCCTGATAAACGTCTAAGCTTTATTTTCCTATAAAGATCATTATGAACTGGACAGCTGTGAAAATCAAGTCGTGCCTGATAATTAATAATTAGGTTCAGTTTTTAACTTTAGACATTATTATTTTGCTGATGGATTCTTCAAATTATGCTCTTTTATTTGATTGTTGAAAATGTCTACAAAAAACTTTAGTCCCCTTAACAAACCAAAAAATTTAATGAAAGTAAACTCCAATAAAACTAAAAATACTTCTGCTATGTGGCAGCACTTCATTCTATATAAGAACTGCTAGTTTTGGAGCAATCATTGAACATACCTTGATCAAAATACAAAAGAAGTTTCTTTGTAGCTTCCATATAATCTACAATTTGTAGATCTTCTTTTCTTAGTCTTAAAACCAGCTCTCGTACATCAGAAGCTTCTTTGTTACCACTAGTAACAAGTTTCATTGCCTGAAAGCAAAATGTATGTCATACTTATAAATTACGCAAAAGGCCATTTTCATTGCCTGAAAAAGAACCACCTACAAGTATTGTGTGCTCTTTTTTTATGTTTTTGCTTGCACTGGAACATCAAAATAAAAAAGATGTCGATGTTTGGTGGTTTAAAGCTAAAGCCAAAACCTTAATCTTTAAGCCTAGTGGCCAATTGGAGCCAACACTTATCTCTCCAGTTTCTGTGGCAAGGGTCTTTAACCAATTCTGGAAAGGACACTAATCCATCCCAGGTAGCTGGTATTCATTTATCTTTTATCATACACTGGAAGTGTTAGTTGGCTCTATCAGATCACCAATCTTGAAGTAAATGGTCAAAGCAGAATCGTCAACAGTGGAGTGGTTGTCACAATGGTAAGATCTCTGCTTTCCACCACAAGAACAAGAAATTCCGGCTCAGGTGAGTGCTGAGCATTTGTGCAATTATCTTTTCTGTCAAAGTTGACTCAGCTTTCCATCCTCACAATCAGAGTCAATGACTCCCAACTGCTTAACACTACAGAAACGGGCGAAAAGCACTGGCTCCAATGGGCCACTAAGGCTTGTTAAAGGATTTAGCTAACAAGATGAGCTAGCCTCACAAAATGTGGTCAGAGGTGTGGTTAGAGGACCTGACCTTACAGCCTCTGAGCTGAAGATGCCCTTCACAGGCAGAAAAGGAGAGCAAACTTACCCTGCAATGCCACAATTACATCAAATGGAAAAGGGAATAAAATGGTTGATGATGACATAAATTTTCATTTGAAAATGTACGGTAGCCATCACTGACTGCAAATGGCACTTTTCACATGTGAGAAAAAATGTTTGTCCAATCCGAATCTGCAAACAATAATATTATTTTATGATTCTGAAGTCATATTAATTATCGTGTAGCTTTTTGGTCAAGTAATTTTGGTCACTGAATGAAGTGGAGAACCATAAACGGTGATCAATCAAAATTAAGTTTATCAATAAAAGTTAATTCAAAACTACTTTAGTTTGTTGATGAGTGCACCTCTGTTAAAACAAAAGCAAAAAATTTTATTGTGCCGCATATACTAGCTTACCTGAAGTTCTTCTAAAGACAGTTTTTTGGCTGCCTCTGCTTCTGTTATGTATTCTGTTTAAAAGAGCAACAATAGATTTATTTACACTCAATATTAAATTTACAAGATGAAAATTACATTAAGACATACTTACATTATGGATG
>JAOCNB020157584.1:0-10159 GCA_026546465.2 Palythoa caribaeorum | reverse complement strand
ACAAGTTTATTACAGTATCACCTATTCACCAAGCATAAGTTCCCGTACAAGTACATTGTAGTATCACCCTTACACCAAGTAAATTCCCGTAGAAGTACATTGTAGTATCACCTTCACACCACGTAAGTTCCCGTACAAGTTTATTACAGTATCACCTATTCACCAAGCATAAGTTCCCGTACAAGTACATTGTAGTATCACCCTTACACCACATAAGTTCCCGTACAAGTACATTGTAGTATCACCCTTACACCACATAAGTTCCCGTACAAGTACATTGCAGTAACACTATTCAGTTATTTCCTATTTCTTTTTTGTGTGCATAAGAATGTATACAATACATAAAAAACTTAAGAACCAAACTTTAGCTGGCTGGCTTTGATAGAAAAAACAAATAAATGAAACACTGTATTTGCAAATGATAATCATTCCTATTTTCCTAAGGAATAAACGAAATAAAAAAAATCGTGAGTTACCCAAAAAACTTTGTTTCTAGAAAATTGTTTGAGTAATCTGACCCAGTCATTTTGTAGCAGATCTCCCTCGGCCCGCGAGAGCGGAAGGCTATACAGTTTGAAGAAAGGTACAAATCATAGGCGCGAACTATACTAGGAAAATAAAAATAAAAATTGCTGAGGCATTACTAATAATGGAACAATCGCCAGATCTGAATGAACAAGGACAATCAGTCCCATTGAAACTGTTAAACTAGTTTCAATTGTAAACTAAATAATTCCTTTACTGTTAACTAGCCGCAACATTTTATTTGCATATACCAACTATCCATATGTAAATTAGGTTGACTTCAGTTTTGTGAATAGCCCGATAATGGACGGTGGATGCCGTTCGAAATATCGTTTAACTCAACAATTTTTGATGATTCTTTTTATGGTTAAACCTTTGAAGAAATAGTAAATCCATCGAGTTCATTTTGGATCGCTTAGATTTTCAAAGTTTCCGATCCGCCCCTCAGTGTGGTGCGTGCGCGCGACACCAAAGGGAATTCAGATCTCCGATCTTTAGGCAGTGCTTAATCTATATATTAGTTTCTGAAGTGAGAAATGGAGTTTAGTATCTCCCCAATACAATAGAAACAGCATTTCAAGATCATCTCCTAAAATTTCCCAGGCCACTGATCATGCTGAAAATCAAGAACGTGTCTTTTTATTTCACTTTTAACTTTTTTGTTCTTTCTTTCATTTGGTGAAGGTCTTGAACGAGTAAATAAGTAATTGTTTGATAATTATATAATTTACCTTTTTCCAAATATAGAAATTGATGTTTTCGTCGCTTATATGGAAGCGGAGTTCCGGCTTGATAATGTCTTAATTGCCAATATGCCGACAGATTCTTATCAAATTTGTCCCAGTTACAAAGATCGCTATGGGTGGGGTCTCTCCAGTCCTTGTCCATGGTTCGCTGGAGGTATGTTTGTCATCGTGATCATTTCTTAGTTTTCAGGTGACGTCACTGTCTTATCCAACAATAGTGTTCCCCATTAGTGTAATGGCGAACACCTATACAATGAACCATATTCAGTAGAATTATCAGAATACTCTATCCTCTGTGTGCAATCGAGGGACACAAAGAAGAGGATAGCAACGGTTGCGAAGTCAAGAATAGCTAGCAGGCAGAGTGGAGACTGGGGAAGAGGTTTTCCTAAAATCCGATCTCAGGCGTGTTACATGGTGATAATCCTATTAAAAAAGAAAAGCTTCTGATATTGCCTCTTATAACAAAATTTCCTTTAACTGAGTCCCAAATTGCTTGCAACTGGTGATCGATTTTCTTTATAAATACCAATAACACTTAAGTAATGGTCCGAGAAAGAACTAGCAAATCTCCCATTTTGCTACGGCATTTCCCTTTTCCCACACGAGAATACATCAACCTGTGTACAACATGATGTTAAAGTAAAATGCAATGAAACTTTTTTTCAGTAAAGCAATGTTTTTTTTGGGCTATAATAGTTTATCCAATCATAAGACTCCGAAACAAAAGCCAAGAAAATCTTTTGATTTTTGATGTTCCCCACATGGAATTTCTCCTAAATTTAAAAAGAAAAAATGTTTCAACAAGAAGGGAATGAATGAGTGAACTAGAAAAAAAGGAATTTACGGAAGATATGGTCCATTTTCAAAGGTCAGCCGATGAGATTAACGGGTTTAACAAGATCCCAATTAGCACTTTTCGGCATTCCACTGCTGTTGACTTGCCTAGTTCTTACTTGGATCGTAACTTAGAGGCATCGTTATTTATTTCAGTACATGTTTTCTAAACTTGTCATGCGTATGGAACATTAGATGAATTTGCGCACTATAAGAACATTACATTATTATTATTATTTTTATTGTTGTTGTTGTTATTATTATTATCATCGTTGTGTTTGACAACCCAATTCAAATTTGAATTATTTCAGAAGTTAGAAATCATGACAACACACTGAACAAAACACTGTAACTGTTGACGCATAAGTATAATTCAGGTTCGCAGTTAAATTGAATCATACATAAATTTTTCAAATTTCTTGTTAATTTTAAAGTTATATTTTGGACACGTTGGTGATATTTTAACAATGAAACAAATAAGCACCGTAATAAAAACACCGTTTGATAAATTCCTGTAATGTAAACGTCAAGTTTAGAAAGCGGCCATTTCCGAATTACAGGGCAACCCAGTGTACGCTTTTGTAAAGCGTCTCGTTTTTACTTTTTTCTAAACGATGTATCCAAGACATCCAAGACTGTGTTTACATGAAACCGGATCGAGTTTCGTTCCGGATCGAATATGGATTTCATTCCACGTTTATATGGTAGAATCGAAACGGCAAGTCTGCATTGTTTCAGGTCATCACACACATTTCTGGTCGCGATCTTGAATTTGTACCTCATAGTGTGCATGTGCTAGGCAGCACCCGGCTGGTCAAACAATTGGAGGCTCTGGGGATAAGCCTGGTCCTGTTACGGAATGACTTCGATCTCGGTTTACATGATTCCGGAATAGAATCTCGTACTGCATGGTATTAAAGTTTCGATCCGGAAAGAAAACCCAGTGCGAACTCGATCCGGAGTCGTGTAAACACTGTGCACTCAAATGCAGAGCTTCAACAACAACAACAACAACAACATTTTATTTAAGACGGCAAAAACAGTTTACAATGTATATGGCAGAGCTACACTGCAGATAGCATAACTAATCTAACTAGACAGCATAAATAATCATAACTAAGCTTCAAGAGGGGGAATGAAGAAATCGGGGCGAGTTCATTCCGGATTGAAACTCGATCCGGTATCATGAAAACACACCCTAAGAGTCCACCATTGCAGGTAAAAACGCTAAGTGTGCGGACACGAAATTTTTTTCGGAGCAAAACATCTCCGTTTTCAAAAATAGGCTTTGAAACTGGGATAAGTTAGTAGGATAAGGGTTAAAAAACGTAGTGCGACCCATGTTAAACGTTTTCTGTGTTTTACAATCTCTGATCAACAGAAACTGTGAAAACTGGGGGAACAACGTATCCTTATAACCAACATCTTCCCAAGGTAAGAATTTTGTGAAAAATCTCATTTCTCCAATTATATATTTCTTTACTTTCTAGGTAACCTGAGAACAGTAAATAAGTTAATATATGTGTTTATTATATGAACAGCAACTAAACACCGAGTGAGATTTCGCTCGAAAATCTAATATTTTCACAGGTGAAGATAACATGTTATCAGTTCGCACGTGAAAATATCACTGTTGCTATGGTTACCCATAAGAATCGCGCCTTTCGATGCAGTCCCTTTCACAGCGACACCTTTGTTATTTCATAGTTGTTTATATAATAAATGAAATATTACACGGCCGCTTGAACATACGAAAATTTTCTTCTCGTGTTGAAAGTATTTCCCTGGTTCGCTTCACTGATTCGTGAAATATTTTGAACACTCGAAGAGAAATTTCGTATCTACGTGCGGTCATGTAATATCCTCTCTCTATTTGAATTAAATAGTTTCAAGTGCACAACAAGCAAATAAGAAGCGCTCTTATGTTGTAACAGAGCAACTTGAAACAGAGTCCACTGATAGGTCTTTTGAATTCCGGACTCAATCTCTCTGGCTGAAACGGTAATACATCTAAATTAAGCTGGAACTTTAATGGATTCCTCTCACTAAAGAATGCAAAAAGTAATCAAAATTCTTATTGAACGCTTTGCTATGACATTGCTGGCAACAGAACAGCTTTGTGCGTGTTTCTAGTATGGCGCTATGACGTAGGAAAACACAAGGAGAATGTTGAGAGAAAACGAGAAGCCTATATCCAGTGCGCCATTTTTTATTTCTCTTAAAAAAACAACAGAGAGAACAGTTATTCTTGACTTATGTCACGTTTACCTATGATTTGTTATCAGTTAATTAATCGGAACTGTAACCAATCAAAACTCACGTTATTCGTTCTTATTTCTACTTTATAACTTATTATATTATTTTTAGTTTACAGGGTAAATATCAAGTCGATTTCAGAGTTAAAAATCAAGACGACGAACTATTTCTCTGTCTTCGAGCACAAGGAACAGTAAAGTAGTCACAATGAATGAACAAGATATCAAGATATGCTGTTTAAATTTAAAAATATTCAAATTTGTTTTTGGTTTCTGGTTTCTGGTTTCGTTGTTAAGTAAGGCCCTTGAAATCTAGTTTCCTCTGTTTCTTTGTGACAAGACTAAATTCAAAAAGGTTCTCAAAACTCTACTTCAAAATCAGTCTGAAAACTAAGTTTTCTCAACGCACTAGCGCTGAAGGGACTTTCCTTTGTGAACAACCAATCTAAACCTAATAATAAAGTTATTTTGTTTTTTTAAACCGATCAAGGTCAACGCAAAAGTTGAGACAAATACGTAAATGATTTTAAAAACTAAAGCTATCTAATATGCCGTGATGATATTTTGTTTAAAGATGCTCGATTTCTTTTGTTAAATGGTTGAATGATTAGTGAGTTTGATAAAGCTATTTAAAAACCAGAACAGTTTTCATCATCTGTTAATTTATTTACAAAAAATGTTAGTTTTTTTATTTGTCACAAATATTTTTGTAACAATATCATGGCAATAGTATAAGTAGCGTAGTTTTAGAAATTAACCTTTTGAGGCACGAGTGTTTACGTTAGTGTATAATATATGATATAACTACAGCGGTTACGAATCAACATTATATCATAATGACGTCAAAGTTGTTTATTTAAAAACAGTTTTTTCCGTTTGAAAATTATTATAACGAAGCCTGCCTCAAGACTGGCTCTGAAGCTACAAGAAAGTTTATTTAAAGGCTGAATTGACTTATTGATACTGCAGCTTTTCGGATTTACAAGGTGAGTGATTTCAACTTTTTCTCTTTTTTGTTTATAGTGATTTTAGAAGTAAAATACATTGTAGCACCAGCCGGGTCGGCGGTCATACAAGAACTCGATCGTTTTACACTCTTTTTTTATAAGAACCTTTTTTATAAGAACGTCAGGCTGAAATTCGGTCAAAATTTCAGAACATGTTTGAACAAACCCGAGGCTGAGGAATGGCCGAGAACGTTCTTTTGTTACATTAAGGTGCAAAATCATTGAATCAGCAAATAGTCGATAGTGCAACATTGTTTGCAACTAGAGTAATACATGGACATATTTTTACAAGAACAATTTGCAGAAGTCATTATTTTCTCTTTTACTCTATCTACTTTTTATGTAATATCGAAGCTTCGTATCTTCTTTGATACACCTACAGTGTCTGGACAGCAGCCAGTGACTACATTTTTTTCATAAACTAAACATGATAAAAAAAAACATAATTGTGCTTAACAAAACTTACAAAAAAAAGCGTGTATATCAAATACATATTATATTAAGAAGAGTTTTAGGGCTAAAATCCCAAAAATATTTAAGAAAATTCAGCCTGGGCCCAAAAATAAGACTATCTTGTAAAAAGAGAGATCTCGATAAAGTTTGTCATTACATCTATCAAAATACCCACAATTCCTCCGCCTATGAAAGTTGATATTGGGGTTGTTATTAGTTTTTTGACCAACTCAGTGGCGGAAGTCTTTTTAACAATGTGAAACTAAAACTCTTTGTAATTTGACAACAATCTTTTTCCTTCAAGACTCGTTGAGAAGCGACAAATTAATTTTCACTCTTTGGCCCCGATATTTAGAAAGAAAAAGCACAAGATTTTTAGTTTTGAAACGACAGCAGCCCATGAATAAGAGCCTTCATATGCACTATATGCCTGAGTCAACCTTTGCGTGTCTCGTTCTATTTTTAGAACTATGTTTTCAAAATGAGGCTCAATTCAATTTAAATGTAACTGAGACATTTTTCACCTGTGCAAAACGTTTCACACATGTTTCACTTAAGAAATAAAATACAGCTATCGTGTTTGCACAGGCTAATGCAAACCGAGGTGCGTTTGGGAGAAATTGAGAGCAGATAGTACAAACACGAGACCGAAGGTAGAATGTTTGTGCCTGCTCGAGATTTCTCCCAAACAGGTTTGTGTTGAACGCTCTGTTTTAATTCCTTTGCCGTTTTTGACTTTCCGTTCTGTATCCATTGTATATTTTGAAAGTTTTCGAGAGATTTGAAATCCCTTTTTGTCATGATGGGACTTTTGGTTCAACTTGTAAGACCAAACAGTGTAATTCTCTTCACATTTTCTTTTCAATCAACAGTCAACTGGCATAAAAAAGAGCTGATTGTAGTGGCGTTCGCCGTGTGACAACTCCTCAAGTTTTCCTTGCATGTTTTGTTTCAAAATAGAGTATTTTGAATAAAAGCAAGTAGATACTGTGTTTGTATGCACTTCCTGTCATTCTTGTTACCCTATTATTTCTCAAAAAGCCTAATAAAAAATGAAAAAACATCGTTTGTGTTTTGTCTTATCGCACTATGGCTATGCCTTGGTTTGTTTTTAAATTTTGCAGTTGCTACGTACTGTATGAAATGTTACTTTGCTTAAATCTAACTCATATTTTCAAAAAGATTATATAATCTCTGGGCTGATAAGAAAATATAGTAAGATACATTTTTCAAATTTGATTTATTTTCGTTAATGTTAAAGCAAAATTTGTATGCAGTGATTTAGAAATAGCTCGTTTATCAAGTCCTCGGTTTTGTAAATCAGGTTTTACTTTTTCTTCTTCGACTTTGGTGTTTCTTTTGCAGAAACCTTACTCAAACTCCTAGCTCCATCCAAACTAAAAACAGGTTAAACATTAAATTTTTCACGTCACGAAAACAAACTATTTTGTAGAAAAACGAAATTTAATCATTCCAGGTTGGTGCTGGTTAGTTTGAAAAGTTTTGTGACGTCAAAACCATGACTTGTACAGGCTAATGCAAACACACCTTTTAACCAATCAGAGTGCGCGTATTATCTAAATTAGTTTATAAAAAGTATATGAAGGTCACCTATATCCAAGATAGCGTCTCGTTTTTCGGAAATAAATTTTTCAGTTTATTACTGTCCAGATTTAGCTCTAAACATCTTACAAAATCCACAAGCTTTAAGGTAAATTGTAATTAAGTATTGAAGTTGCCAGTTCGATGACTAATTTTTAGGATTTAGTTGCTGAAATGAAGTTTTGACTCGTATGAGGCACAACTTCGTGACTTGCTAATGTCTTGATCATTATTAACATTTGTGCTTTGTCAATATAGTTTTGATCACATTATCAATAATTTGGGCTCGAAATAAAAACATTTTAACTTTTAATCTTTAATTTTCGTTTTTGTTTTTCAGCTCATTTTGAAATTTTATTTTTTTTCCATTTTTCGAAAAATTAAGTTCGGCGGGTTCGTAAAACAACAAATCAAATTGGTCTGGCCTTATGTAGCAATCAAAACAGTGACAAAAACCTACAGTTTTATCTTGTGAGTCCTCCGTATTTTGTATCACATCACCAGTCAATGTTTTCTCCTGTATATCACTCAACGTTGGGCTTACTTCTATTAAATGAAGTGACAAACTGGTTTCAAGTTTTCGGAACTTTTTGACCACCTAAAATCCACAGAAAATATCATGTCAAATATTAAGAAACTTTACTGCAATTCTAATAGTTACTGCACCAAAATTTCAAAAAATATATTAACATTTCAAGATGGCAATGAGCATGGAAATGTTCAAAACCAAATCTCCTAGAGTAAACTATAAAAAATAATGTTCAAATCTGAGCTGTTGATATGGATATAGATTTAAATATTGTTGGATAGGCAATGATTCTGTCAAGTGGAAAATCCCATTCTGAATGATTTTGTAATACTGAGGAGGAAGGAAGGGGGGGTGTATTGTGATATTAGTTTTGTGACTTACCCTAAGAATATCTGCTGATAACGTTCCCCGTCCAGGTCCCAGCTCAACCAGTTGAACTTTCTCTTCCCCTGTTTGAACCCACTGATGTATGAGCCACACCCCAATTAACTGTAAATTAATATTAATTACATATTAAATTATTAGCAACTATTTTCTTAATATTGACCCACCCCTCTGTACTGCAGTTGTCTTTCTAGTTTAGCCGTAAAGTATTATTTAATATGGAACTGGCAAGTCAAGAGTTCAATTACTGCTCAGGCATTTGATTTTTTTCAGCATTTGTTCTGTTAATACATTCACTTTACAGAGGTCTTTGTACCTCTCTGTGAAGATGAATGACTTTTTCTAAATGAGCCATTTGCAAATTACGCTTTACTGTGAATAAACAAAAACATCAAGTTGTAACCAATTGGCCAAAATACAGCGCATTGATATCATGTATGAAAAATGAGCACAGTAGCCTTGACTTAAAGGTTTTGTTTTTGAGCATCGGATGATAATTTGGAAATGTTTGTTGGTCACATGAATGTATAATATCTATTAAGAATGTCATTTTATTGAGTTTTATACTGTTCGATTTAATAATTTTATTATCATTACCCAAAGTGGAAGTTAATTACCTTGCATTGCTAAGCACAAACACAAAATTAGGTGTAATTATAATTGTTTTAAATGGTAATTTAACAAACAGATGACACTTCAATCTTTAACTTTCTATACCTCTCCAAATACTTGACTTATTTCTGGTGAAGTGGTAAAGTCCCCTGCCTCTCCAAAAACATCTTTGTTCATGTAATATCCCTGTAAATTATTAAGAATGTTACGAAACCTGAGAAAAGATTCTGGCTATCTATATCATGTTTGCTACATAGAATTTTTGTTACAACAACTTTTTCTCAGGCTTTTTTGTGATTGTCCAATAAGCACTCACTAATAGAACAATAGGTGAACTGTTTTTTACGCCATTATCCAATCACAGCAAAGGCGCGAAAAGTTTAGAATAGTTTTCTTTCAAGTCAGCCCCTGATTGGTTAGTATAAAAAAGTCGAAAAAAAGTCCTGGGTGTTGACGGTTCGAGTGTCCTCACAGTAAATCGTCTTTTAAGACACATCTTTTTACTTTCCTTTATCTTGGAAAATAATAGACCTAATCCGCTGCCCTCAATGTTTTCCCACTACAGTCCTCTTGGGAAACGAGGTTCTTTGTTTAAGCTGAACATTCTTTCGTGTCTTTCTCATTACCGCATATGAAACAAAGAATCGTATTTCCCAATAGGACTGTATTGAGAAAACATTGAGGCAGTCCGAGGAGGTCTATTTATCGTCATTTGGCTCCGCTTAGAGTCGGTAAACCATGGACGCTCTCCCTCGTCCATGTTGTCCTGCTTGCGCCACTAAGCTGGCTGTGCCTCCCAAAGTCCAACCCCTCGTCCCCGCCGGGGGAGGCGGAAACAGGTAATGCTGGCTAACGGGGCTCTGGTGAAGCTAGCGAAACGGACCAATCCGGTCCCCTTGAAGTGGAATCATTGACTGGGCAAGAAAGCACTTGTGAAAGAGATAGAAAATGACGCAGAACAGCCAGATAATGCCTGGAAAAGGTAGGAATCCTTCAAGGTCTCTCATCATCATCATCATCATCATCATCATCATCATTATTATTATCATTATCATCATCATCATCATCATCATTATTATTATCATTATCATTATTATTATTGTTATTATTATTATTATTATGGCTTTCAATATAGCAATTTAAGCTGGAGATGTCTTTTTTTCCGCCACCTCCCGTTGCCTTGATGCGAGGTTTCCTTTTTATTGTTAT
>JAOCNB020157538.1:0-10163 GCA_026546465.2 Palythoa caribaeorum | reverse complement strand
GAGTTCTTATGTTTATGTCTATGCTTATGCTTATGCTTATGTCACAGTGTGAACCAGCCTTAAAGAGCAAATTCTATTGTTCGATCTCATTTAAATCAATTTCGGAACATCCAAATTTACACAACCGTATACATACGTGATAACTTCACAAGGCATTTCTTTCACCTCAGTAATATGTATACAGATTAAAGACCTATTGTAATAATTCATTAAGTAAAATTAAAACTGAAAGACATAAGCAAAAACATTAGTGGTTTCTAAAAATATCTGCAAATATCCAAGAAGTTCGGGATTTTAATCCAATGGCAAATAAGGGAGGCTCAGAAAAGTAATAGTTTATCGCTGAAAGACACAATGGCTTCGTCACGCATTCACTACATGTAACGCAAATACACAACCGTACGGCGGTAACGTATTTTGTTTATTTGTGATTCAAGTTACTACAGCAAACAAGGAAAACTGATACGGAAAAATAACGGGTACAAAATACCACTAAAGATATTACAAGAAACTATACGTTTTAAACTGAAAATTAACAGGTATTTACTCAATTGTATCACTAAAATATAACAAAACGTTTATTCAACTTTAACGTATTAAAAGTCGCCTCACAAATTCTGCTTTTTTCTCGAGGAATTGAGTTTGTTTTCTACCTATGAGACACAAACCAATCAGATATCGCTATAAATCATGCTCCTCGTTATTCTAACGATAACTTTCTCTGTCAGTTTAACAAAAACATTTTATCCCAAGTTGAAAGGCGGATAATTCAACACGAAAAACACTCAACAATGAAAGTAGAATCACACACTTAAACAGTCGGCATGTCAAAATCACAAAGAACAAAATACCTCGTAACCTAAAGGTAAAAACCTAGCATTAAAAGATGTAAAATTTGTTTGAGAATGAAGAAAATCAAAAGAAAGAGGTTTAAGCATATTTACGTATCCAACAAGGCCGAGAAACCTGTTTCCAATCCTTGAAAAAACAACACCAGGCAGCCAGCAAAGCCTATTAAAGGACTCGTTCGTGCTTCTATTTAAGAAAATTTAAAGTCACTCAACCACCCAAACACACACAAACACGCAAGTCCGGTGGAAAAAAAGATGCAATGAAACATTTGTTGACTGGATAGTTTTTCTTGCAACTAGAAGCCAAGATTCTCATTTAATTTGCAAATGCAGAGATATCGGCAATGAAAGCTGGAAAAGTTAAAGATAATTTTTACATCGGTAGTTCCATCAACTCACAGAGCTAGTACTAATGGAAGCCGATTGGTGTGCTCTTTATATCCCCTTCCACTGTCAGCGCTCTCATTTGACGGGTATTTTAAACGCTAAAACTACATGGATCAAAGGAAAGACGTAACAAAAGTTGAAGTCCACTGAAAATTGAACTCGAGACCTCCAGCCCAGAAGGTACCACACTTACCAACTGTGCTATGCCCAGTTTACAATAAAATGTCAGAGATCAAGCCATTAGAGGGAACCTCGACCCCAAAACCATATTTTTATATGTTTAAGAATATCTATTTGGAATTCCCGAAATGTAATTTTTAAGGCGATTCCTCAAACCGCATCCTTAAAAATGATTTACAAAACGTGAGTAATGAACACTAAGGAAGCCGCCATCTTCGCGCTAGCAATCTAATTCGTGACATTACAACATTAAATTGCAATTAGTTATCAAAGAAATGCAAGCTTTCTGTGAAGTTGATTGAAAGGTTTAGAACGTAAATTTCTGAAATCCCAAACAGATGTAGTTTAACATTTAACCCTTTCAGCCCAGAGCAATTTATTAACATCTAACTTCTCCTTACATAACTCATAACAAAACAATATAAATGGTAATGAGAAATAAAAAACTGATCAAGTGGAATAAACTGTAGAAGTTGAAAAGAAAAATTCTCCCAAACTACTTATATAGAAAGTATGGAGCTCAGTTGGGAGAATTTACCAACACATGATTTGTCGTGCTTCGGGCTTAAAGGGTTAAAAAACAATTTTGGCGATAAGCTTCCCTTCAAAGGAATATATATGACAGAGTAATCTGACAGTAGCTTGTTATGAATAGGTTGATGAATTTAGAGTAAACTGAGTGAACGACCGGCATTGTTGGACTGTACAGAGGTGGAAACAGAACATGAGAGAAAGGCAGTCAAAGAGAGAAAGCGCTCGTGTACTGCAGAGCATGATTGAATCCTTTGAAATAAAGTCTGAATGCAGTAATTGTAGCAAAATCAGTGTACAAATAAGTATTTAGATTAAACACACCTTACAAACTCGCTGTTATCCAATACGGTGCGTGGCGTGCAAAAATTGCAAAAATATTACACAGTATTTTATATGGATGCTGTGATCCACTTAAATCATTGCAACAATGACTCTAGCGATTAATTCTTAAAAGACAGCCTATTAAATACACTGCATTAATTATAACCATCTGCAGGAAGCGCTGTTCTCATACAAAATATACTCTTTTTTCCTTTGTACAAATTTATAAAGCAAATTGCTCTCAAGGGCAAAATTAAATAAAGATTAGCTAGCTATTTGCGGCGCTGGGTCCGGATTCGGTCCTTTGAGTTGATTTGCTGGTCTGATACACTCTAGAGCTGCAAGGAAAAGTCAATCGTTAGAAACATGAACCGGAGTTTTATAACGTTGACATACTAGTATTAGAAATAGGGGTAAAACGAGAAACTGAGGCTAACTTAAATTACACTTATATTAAATTGCGTACCGAATAAATCTGTTTAACTTCATAGTAATACAGTGCTCTTTCCTTTGACACAGGATAGAGGACTTTTGGATCTTTCAATGTGGGCTTTTTAAGATTCTGAAACGCGAAAAGCATTGCTTTATCCAGACTGCCCCTCCACCCTCCCTTGCTTTATCCAGGCTATCCCTCCCCTTTCCCTTGCTTTATCCAGGCTACCCCTCCCCTTTCCCTTGCTCTATCGAGGCTACCCCTCCCCCCTCCCTTACTTTATCCAGGCTACCCCTCCTTTTATCCCTTCCCTTCCTCCCCACTCCCCTTCCCCCACAACATACAAAAACACACGAACATCCATTTCCCTATCAACAACATATACAGCTTTCTACCGAACCTGAAAAACAATTCATAGAGCTGGTATCAATGAAGGCCGACAGTACACCTTTTACCCCCTCCTCCCTAGTGCCCCTTTATCCTCTCCTCCCTCAACAAAAAAGAACTGTAAACAGAACTAACGATCTTGAATGAAATGAAATAAGAACAACTCAGTGTTTGCGTTAGTGCAGTTTTCACACAAGATTTTTTCCATATTCCAGAGTAATACAAACATTTCTTTACTTTTGTCTGTTTTAGTTTTTCAATAATGATCTATATAAAACGCAAGAGATCCTAGATGTTATTCAAGAGTGATATTTCAAACTCTGTGTGTTATTTTGTAAATGTCTGTCAATGAGATTTAAATAAGCCCCACTCTCTAATACGTCCACCTTCCAGCGGACCCGCAGTCTAATAAGCCTCCGCTAAAGCCACATGGATGAGCAGAAAGTGGAAACAGAGTTGGGAGTTACAGAGAATCGAACTGAGGACCTCCAGCACACACTTACCAACTGCTTTACAGATAAGCATTGCTTTGTGACTCACTCTTAGCGACCGCAAGCCCTATTCCAGCCCTGGCAAATAAATTTGGGCACGGACTATGACATCAAGTGAGATAGCTCAGTCATTATTACTGTCGTTTTTACCTAAGCGTGAACACGTGAGAAAAAAAAACATGTTCTAATTGGGTACAAACGTGACATGTTTGGCAGCCAAACATTTGAAGTTTTACATTCGTTAACCAAACTCTCACGCGATATTGTTTGTCATATATTTCTTTTATTGGACGCGTAGTCGCCATCTGAACTACTTCATTTCTGAAATCATTGGACAGAGAAATGACTGATTTGAAGTTGCGGCCGTATTTGTTTATTGAAAACGTACCAACAAATTCTTAATCATTGGCGCGGGAGTTTGCTTAACGGCTGTAAACTTCAAATGTTTGGCTACTAAGCATGTCATGTTTGCATCCAATTAAAACACGTTTTTTTCTCACGTGTCCACGCTTATGTGAAAACGAGGATATGAAAACAAGACAGCGCTTACCCTGTGAATACACCCTGAAATTGTTGTATACCTCAACAAGTTCCTCAAGTCTGAACTGTAAAAACGCAAAAGTACAAACCTTGTTAATGCACGTTTATTACACTAACGGAAGACAAATACACAAATTTTTTGTAAACAAAACAAAACAAAACAAACAAACAAACACTAGTTTATTTTGGCTTGAATTTCAAAGTAGCTATAAAGCTAGTGTCTTCGAGCACCACATAAACTACAACAACAAAAACCCAACTGGCAGGAGGCGTACGAGTTGGCTATTACAAAGCGTAGTGGATTTGACTGTGGGATTTATCCCAAGACAAATCCAATCAGTCATCAGAGAAGGATTTGAACCCAGGTCGGCATTCAAACAGTATTCAAATGCGGGGTCCCGACCACTGTGCCACGCTGCCTCCAACACCGACCACTCCTGGGCCAATATGATGGCAAGTTACAAGATACTGCACAACTGTTTATCTAAATGGCATTCACTACTCAGGAGTTCTATTAGATGCTATAACAAGCACTACTATGATTTTCGCTAGCGTTGAAAAACTGAACAGGCCAATTACGTGACGAAACACAAACTTAGAATGGAGTGGCGCAAGTTTGAGATACGATTTTATATGACCAAAGTGATCAACAACCAACAACCACCCTCCCCTCCCCCCTTGCCTTGCTGCTTCAAAACATTTATTAATTTTACTGAGCTTTATCAATGATGGGTACTCTCATTTTAAAGATAAGGGGAGGACTGCCCTTCTGGTAACTAAGGTAAGTCCATTTTATGACCCCTATTAAACAACTGGGGCTACGAAGCGCCACCTTCTCCTCATCTCTAACCCTTTCAGCCCAGAGCAATTTATCAACATCTAACTTCTCCTTACATAACTCATACAAAATAATATAACTGGTAATGAGAAATAAGAAATTGATCAAGTGGAAAAAACTGTAGAAGTTGAAAAGATAAATTCTCCCAAACTGCTAATACAGAAAATATGGAGTTCAGTTGGGAGAATTTACCAACACGTCATTTGTTGTGCTTGGGGCTTAAAGGGCTAAAATTTTAAGATCCTGAGTGGAGCCACGAGCCTTCCCTATGATGACGACCCTAACACGGCATGCAGGTAACGTATCAATGGAAACCAAGAACCAACTACTTGAACCAAGAACAAACATTTTGTTCTGTCCTTGCTTAGGGTAACTGAGCGCAAATTTAGACATGTACCCTTGTTTAAAAAAATGTAGATCTCTAAGCTCCAAACTGTTTCCCTCGGAAGCAGATAAAAAACAAAATCCGCCACAATTCCACTGACTTGTTATAAGTAGACAAACCTACTTGATTTAAAACAATAAAACCGTCCAAAACACTGCTAGTCTTTCTCGCACAATCTTGACAGTGGACCAAATGTTTCTTGTTATTTGTCACAAAGAGGTAGTTAAATACTTCGATCTGTGAAAAATAAAAAAAAAATAGTTATTGACCTTACTAAACAGATTTATACAGCAAGGCAATATTTACATAGCCATCCAAACTTATAAAAATTGAACAGAAACAAGCCTTGTAGCAGACAACTTCCTTACATCACAAGATGAACAATAATGAACTGGTTCGTTGTTTCGCTTTCCATGCCAAATCACTTCGATGCCAGCACGCCGTAGGTATTCAGCTGTGACCTGACAATATTTCAGAGTCCTCGCCAACACTAGTCTAGAAAAAATGAGCGGAAAAACGGTTAGGGTAACATGTCTAGATTAAACGGAAAACAAGCAACAGTTTAAGAAATTTCAAAACCTGCGATTAAACACTGCTGTTCAAAAACAACATTATGAGACGAAAGTGAATGTTATTATTCATCCAGATTCATTAAAAGTGAGAAATCTTCAAATCTTTTTCTGGAATTTTGGTCTCGGTTATAAACAGACGTTTCGACTGAAACTATCAGTCTTCATTAGTAAAGTTTGTCACGTGGTAGTTCACTATCACATGACAACCGTCGAGAAACGGAGAAGAGGACTCGATCCAAACTGTGAGACAAAGAGAACCGGAGACCCCCCTATCTGTTCAGGGTTGGGTCCTCCACCCTTTCCCATATGGCTTCTTTTATCCCCCACATTAGCCAATCTCGTTCTTTATCCAGAATCTTAAATCCCTTTGAATCTAACACGTGTCCCGTGTCCTTCAGGGGACAATAAACTGCTGAATCTTGAGCAGGATTGGAGTTTGACCGTTGATGTTGTTTCAGCCTGGCTCTAATGGACTGAAGAATCTCTCCCACATAGGTTCCTCGACGGTTGTCACGTGACAGTGAACTACCACGTGACAAACTTCACAGATGAAGACTAATGGTTTTGGTCGAAACATCTGTTTATAATGGAGACCAAAATTCCAGAAAAAGATTTGAAAATTTCTCAACATTAAGAGATCTTAACAAGGCAAATAAAACAGGATGTTAAAAGCCTACACTGGGTTTCCCACTTTGAGGACATAAAGATTCACTGTGTAAAACTCCTCTGTATCAAGTAAGCTCGAGCGAGCGAGCTATGTGCATCCCACCTGGGGTATCCCATTACTTCTTCACATATAATTTACTCTTAAAACTTACCTCATGTGCTCATAAAGTTTCCTCTCAGTGATTCGAATGTTTCTAGCCAGATTCCAGGTTAAATGAACCACACCAATGATAGACTTTTCACCTTAAATGATACATACAATTTCAGTTGCCATCAGTGGATACACACACACATACTGAGTTTTAAAAATCGTCTCAGCTAGATCTCACATATGTTACACCATAACCTCAAAGAGTAGATAAGATTTACAAACATGAAAGGAATTGCGTACTCTGAAGCTTGTTCCACTCATAACGTTCAACAGCAATATTGTACATGTATTCTGAAAGGGAAAGCAATAAAAGTCTATTAGAGAGATTTACAAAAAAATGAATACATGAAACATGATTTTTTAAATTATTTTTTCGTTCACATTAGAAATGCTGATATTACCTGTAAGTGGTCCTACATTCCAGGCAATGTTGTTACACCATCCCTGAAATAAAGTGAATAAGTAAGGACTTAACCTCAGAACCTTTGAATTAGAAATCAGCATTTAAACCACTTAGCCGTGTGGCATTACTCTACTGCGTTTGAAGACAAAAACAGGGCTGCGGCTGGAAACCTTTTTAACCACTCGCCAGTTAGGCGAGTAGCAGCTGGAAATCACTCGCCCGACTGAGATTTTACTTGCTCAAAATAAAACGAAACTAAAAGTAAGGCTGTAGTCAAAGTCTCAAATAGTTTAAGTTCTTTTTAAAATAAGATTGGAAAGACAGCGTTTTTAAGGTTTCTATGCAATACAAACAACATGAAGTTAAACTTTTTGTATATTAACAGAGTTATGATCAACTAATTTCTTAGTTTCTAGTTTATTACACTTCTAAATAGCAGGTGCCAAAATACTAGAAGGATCCTAAAAATTAAAATAGATTTGTTGGTTTAATGCAGTGCTATTTTAGCTCAAACTGATATGTTCTGATTAATACAAGTTCTTTAGTTTTACTCACCACTCGGGCGACCTTTACGCAAGTTCTGTACGCCCAAGGCAAAAGTTACTCGCCTTTGGCGAGTGGGCGGGCGTTAATTTCCAGCCTTGAAAAAGTATTGCAATAATAGTCAACAAGTTTGTATACGATCTTATCCTTACCAGTGCCTGTACCCAGTGAGGCACACCGCCATTGATCCAAACCATGTCCCCTGGTCTTTGTATAAATCTATACACTGGTACCCGCTCTTCGTACAGATCTTCAAGGACAGGCCACCACGATCCTATAACATGGGAGACCAACATGTTGACAATACTTGTAAAGAGATATTTTAAACTTGCATCAAATTATTGGACATAATTCTTAGGTATCTTTTATAAAATAAACAAAATATCATATGGACGTTGAGAGATAGCTAATCTGATGACTTAAATCGCTTGTGCTACATCTTCATTTAAACTAAATTGTTCTATCAGATTAGTGGCTTAATAGAGCAGGAGTTTATTTTTAGTTTCTGGAGTGTTAATCAGGTGAGAGTCTTATCCCTCAACCCCCTCCCCCTTATCATTCTCTACCAATCCTTTGAAGGTTAGTCCCAGCAGAACCATCTTGTTAAAGGACACAGCACACTGGACTGGCATGGGTGGGGTGAGGTTCAAAGCATGTGCCCCAGGCTTACAAGTCAAACAGACCATACCACACAGTGATTGCTATATTTGAATATTGAAAATGTACCATTTCATGTCTCTGTGCACCCTCATATTTTTGAATTGTGTATTGCCATACAATTTGCTAATACTTTTATATTTGACATATGTTCGCTAAAAGTATCAAAATGGATAAAATTATTAAGTCTAAAAAACTTTTTGATATAACTATATAAAAACCAAACGTTTTCGACTTAAAAGTCATCATCAGGGTTCTCAGTTTGCCGCGTAAAATTCAAATTAGCGTTCAAATTAATGAACATCAAAACAAAGCGATAGCGTCCGAACCTGCAAAACACCTAAACCAACACCCAAGTCATTCTTTCACGTGGCGTGTAATAACACCTGCACGACAATGGGGGAAAAGAAAGATTATGGAAGCGTTAATAATAGCAGCTAAAAATCCATCACTAAACAAAAAGCTTCAAGCTAATCCAATTTTCCTGTTCCCAATGGGAATAACTTGAGTATATAAAAACTTGAATTTTACGCGGCAAACTGAGAACCCTGATGATGACTTGTAAGTCAAAAACATTTGTTTGTTTTTATATAACTCTTATATCAAAAAGTTTTTTAGCCTTAATAATTTTATCCATTTCAACAAATGTGAGGGTGCATGATTATGCTGCGATGAATGTTATTTAAAGGTTATGTATCAACTTTTGACGAATAAGAGGGTTCTCTGTACACTGTATAAATTCCGAGTAAATTCCAATTTAATATCGATAGCTAGTGTAGCAAAAAATATTGAGTCGAAGTAGTTTAATTTGCAGTTCACCGTTATATTGTCACCAATTAGGTGTTACCCAGTTTTAGTTTCAGTTTCAGTTTGTTTCTTTGCCAGAAAAAAAAAAAAAAAAACCATATACATACAGAGATTCAAAATATTACAAAAATGTTACTTAAAGATTGAGGAGACATAAATTATAAGTAAAAGAATTGAAAGTATTTTTCTGGCGAGGAAGCTCTGATAAAAACCGTAAAATGGAGTTAAAATCATATTCGCTTCAGGACATTATTACATAATAACTCGATCCTCAAAACTTACTTACTATCGATTCAAGTTCAGTTATCTCAAGCCGGCTCAGAAACAACGTTACAAAAAATCTGCCTACTTATACAGTATTGTTGTTGTAGTACACCTAAGTACTTGAGATGGGATCAGGGTGGAGTATAGCATGCTAAATAATATTTCCTGTTGGTAATGACTAAGTTTTGTATTTAATAAATCACACTCTTGCACTCAAAAAGGTAGTTATTAAGAGTTCGAAAGTTACTCAGTAAAACAGTTTGCTAAAACTTACATCTACTTGTTCCACTGGTATCTTCTGAGGCTGAAAATAAAGAAAAAAATATTAAAAACACGTCCAAATTTGGAAAACCGATCGAAATGGTGAATATATATTGAGTTTGAAAGTTACTAAAACAGTTTGCTAAAGCATACATCTACGTGTTGAACTGCTATACTATGAGGCTGAAAATTAGGAAATTATTTTTTACAACAGGTTCCAATTGGAGACTTTTAGGAAAGCCGATCAAAACGGTGAATAAATATATAACTTAATGAAACAAGTAAATTGACCCAAAATAATTTAAATGGTTATAGGTAGAGTATATTGAGTAGAGTGTTATAAGAAAGCAAATGATTAAAAAAGAACAGTTTTGCTTGAGACAAAGGTTGAATAATAATTATGGCCTTTTAAGAAACAACTTATGTATATATTACGTCAGGCTAATAATATTAAATTTATACAATGTTTTATTTTAAAAAAACAATTAAAAA
>JAOCNB020157501.1:0-10163 GCA_026546465.2 Palythoa caribaeorum | reverse complement strand
GCATACGATCTAGGCAAACCTTCGCTGGAGAGCAAAGCAACTGTTAAGGTTAAGGTGACTCCGGGGTACGTAAGATACGATTTAAAATAGTTTCCTACATAAAATTGTTTTCGGGGTAAGATCCGTAACCTTTTTTTATGTTATCAAATGCCATAATACAAATGATATTAGATTTTTTGTTATAACATTTTTTATCATATTTTAAGCTATTATATATTTAGTTATACAATGTTATGTTATAACATTGTATTTGTGTTACAGTATCACATAATATGCTATCACATGTTATGTTATATCAATAGTTATGTTATGAGATTTATAGAGACAAGATCTTTGACACCTATATATGTATTAAAAGTTGTACTGTCAATAATCTTTAGAATCAATAAACAAAGAGGATGATTTCAAACTGTTTTGTTTTCTTGCAGAGAGACTTGCGAAGCGGTGGTGTTTTTTGTGTCAGAAGGAGGAGAAGTTACAATCAAAACCCTTTGTTCCTTCAAAAGTTATTCTGAAGGAAAGGAACTTTTACTAGGAGACCGTTATAAGGTACGTAGCGAACCGTGTTGTTATTTTAAGAAAATATCTACCATGGTGTGAATGAAACAAACTGGTAAGCGGAAGTTGTAAACAAGAAGAACAACATGGCTAAAACAGAGCTTCAAATTCGATATTCGTCGCTACATATCAGGGAATCACTCAATTAAGCACCTTATTATGTCATCAAGGGAAAGACACTTAATCGTTGTTAATAATTATTACGTTCTCGACAACGCTATTTCGTGTACAAAGCGGATCTTTGTTGACTTAGAAGCTAAAGACAACAAGTAGTCCCACAATTATTTTTGCTGAAAGTCAAACTACAATGTGTGTACTTAAGAAAAATATAAAACCCAGTTCCCAATTAAGTGCAGATTGAGTTGTATAGTCCGCTGAAGCAGCTATATCTTGAGCGTCTGTCAATTTCACCGAACTACATCTGAGGAAGTGGCGTTTAAATACAGGATAGTAAAAGGGGGCTCCCTGTCAACGAATCAGGGTCTTACTTTGGAGCACTGTAACGGATCGCGATAAGATATTTTGATAGAACTACGAATCGCGATTTTAGTTTTAAGGTAATAACGGATCACGATTACTTTTTTATCACCCCAATAATGGATCACGGGCTTGCTGTTAACCCAATTATTTGCCTTACGCATATTTCCTAAAGAGAGCAAGTAAAATTCCTTTATAAGAATGCTTTTACAGAATTCTCTTTCGACTTCATTTAGTTGACGTGTGAAGCCAAGGGATTTACTGAACAACCACAATATACCTGGCAGCTAAATGGAAGAATAGTTTCTGATTGGTTGAATCACGGAAACTATGAAGGCCCCAACGCTACTCAAAACGATGAAGGTTTCTACTCATGTTTGGCTTCCAACGGAGCTGGAACCATCCAGTCTCCCTTGATCCAAGTAACAGTGTATGGTGCGTGTATCGATAGTTTCAAGATAACGTTTTAAATACCTAGTTTCCTAATTTTTCGCACAGTGTAGCAGGCCATTAAACAGACCTTGGCGTTTGATCAATCTCGTTAAATTTGATATTGATCTTAAACTCTGGTATACTAGTTAAGTAGAATAAAATAAAACTTTAAGATTAGAAAAGGTGTCATTTTTAAAAAATGTTTGATTAAAAAGAAAAAATCAATAGCTTTTGATCTGTTACTATAAAATCACGTTATTCCGACGGTGGAGTTAACGGCGCAGTGGTACGTGATTTTCACACACTTGTAAGGTCCTTGGTTCAAACCACGGTTTTATCAAGTGTTTGACATTTGCGTGACTTTCTTTCTCCCAAAGGTGACTCAAATTCCCATCCTTACGAGGTCGGTAAGATGAGTACCAGTTTCTGCTGGGGGTTAACCTACGAGTTATTAGTGTCCAGGGGGAGTTAGTAACTCATCCGCTTAATACCACAGAAACTATAGATAAGAACCGGCTATAAATGGGCCACTTAGGCTTGTGAAAGAACTTAGCTTAGCTTTAAGCAGTCGTTGTAGATTACTTGCTGTACCTGTTGTAGATTACTTTACTTTCAGATCGAAGGAAAAGAACCTTATGGTATATATATTTCGTTACAGAAAAGCCGAAAATCACGAAACAGCCAGAAAACACAACAGCTGAAATTGGTAAAACCGGGTATCTGGAATGCGAAGGGACCGGTGATCCAGCCGTTTCATATCAGTGGTTGAAAAATGGTCAAAGACTTCACCCCGATGAAAATGTGGTCAACCCATATAACGCAACTCTCACTGTACGTAAACTTGAAAGAAAATACCATGAAGTAGGGTACGTGTGCAGGGTTATCAACACCAAAGGCAAAGCGGAATCGAAAAAAGCGTTCATTTTTGTGTACAGTAAGTGTATATCTTCAAAGAAAACTTTTTTTTATCGTATTTCTGTTGCTTAAAAATAACCAAAAAATATTAGTAACTGTTATATTTTTAACGGCATATGTGGGCTGTAGTACGGTGGCTCATGGCTCATAAGGACCAACTACATACAAAATTTATTTGCCATTAATTGCGCAATACCACGACTCATTATCGCGCGATAGCACAACTCATTATCGAGCGTTAGCACAACTCATTATCGAGCGATAGCACAACGCATTATCGAGCGTTAGCACAACTCATTATCGCGCGAAAGCACAACTCATTATCGAGCGATAGTACAACTCATTATCGAGCGATAGAACAACCCATTATCGCGCGATAGCACAACTCATTATCGAGCGATAGCACAACTCATTATCGAGCGATAGCACAACTCATGATCGAGCGATAGCACACTCATTATCGAGCGATAGCACAACTCATAATTGAGCGATAGCACAACTCATTATCGACCGATAACAGAACTTATTATCGAGCGTTAGCACAACTCATTATGGAGCGATAGCACAACTCATTATCGAGCGATAGCACAACTCATTATCGAGCGATAGCACAACTCGTTTTCGTGCGATAGCACAACTCATTATTGCGCGATAACACCTCTTATTATAACAAAATTTTACAATTTCCTCAAATCTGATAGGCCCATTCTGAACTCTATTTTTCTCTAATCGCCTTGGAAAGTAACCGATAACAAAACTCTTTTATCGGCTACTTCTTATCGGCTACCTGTTATCGGGACAGTTGAATCAACCAATCACAATCCGGGCTTCAAGATTTCTGACCAATCAGCAACAAGCAGTGATAACCGACAGAAATGGACTCCACTCATTTCATTACCATTACAAATTATGAAAATTAGTTAAATGTGTTTTTATCTGCAAAGATTTCGTCTTTCAGTTTAGTTTTTAGATTGTAATTATTATAATAAATTGGTAATAGGACTTCGTGTTCGTCCAATTCTGTCTGTTATCGTTACTTGTGATTTAACCGAATTGGACGAACATGAAGTCCTATTACCATTACTTATTGCGTAACAGCACATTCTATGGCGCGATAATTGTTTACTAGTACTCAGACTCCTACGTCCGGAAAGATGGCGGCTTGGCGGGCGAACCAACGAAGGTGAGTAAACTTGCTAGGAAATTGATTTTTTTCCCTTAAAAATGTAGAGTTTTCTATGAAACACTTTTCGTAAAAGCTGTAAGAATGGTTATAGGAATAAGCATGTGAGATTGTTAGAAACTCTACACTTTCAAAGAAAACAATCAATTTCCTAGCAAGTTTACTCACCTCCGTTAGTTCGCCCACCAATTTTTTGATTTGTAACCCGGGATGGTTGATACTATTTTACTTCATTATGTTCTATAAAGCAAGATTCGTATGCCGATACTATTGTACCCATTGAATGGGTTCTTCAGTATTGCAGGCGGGTTTGAAAGATAATCACAAGGCTCTAATGATGAAAATAAAGACTAGATTGTGTGTTAAGAGAGACTTTTGGGTTAGGTAATGAACACAAAGCAATTGTTCCGTTTATCATTTGGCCGCCATCTTGGATTTTCCAATTTTCAATTGAAAATTGTTTTATTACACTTTTTGGGAATCATATAATGTAAAATTAACCCTAATAAACAAAAGAAATTTATTTTTTAAGACTTTCTAATGAATAAAAAAAACCCCAAAATTTTGAAATGCACCACTTAATTTGCATACATTTGCAAGATAACGTCGCCTAATTAACATCAAAAGATGGCTTATTTATCAGACTACAATTACCGAAAGTTTATTTTCTAGATTGAAAAACCTTGGGGGAGAGGGGTGATCCCCTTCCCCCTTGTATATATACATGAAAGGGTTAAATAATATTATGATCAGAATAAGGAAAATAAGAATGGGATAAGAATGGAAATAGGGCAACAAAACGGAATTACAATCGAAATAATTAAAGTTTAGCATCAGGGATAGAATCAAGTGTGTAGGATAGGGATACTTAAACGTTATTACGACTGATGTTGTGTTCTCAAAAACCTACATTTCTCTAGACCCAGAGGCGTTAGTAACTTTAAAATTAGAGGTTAGCAAACAAGATCGTGAAGAGAAATGCTTTGAGTTCAACACAGAAAACTTTAAGGTACGTTAGTCACGACCTTTGTATGTTTTATGTTAAATATTAAGAACGGGCGCAGCACAGTTAGTAAGTGAACCATCTTCTTTGCTGGAGTTCCCCAGCTCAGTTTTTTGTGACTCCCAACGACTTTCTTTTGATCCGTAAAGTTTTAGCTTGAAATACGCGTAAAACGGACCATTGACAAAGGAGAATGTGTATGATGCACCGTTGGCTTCCATTGATAGCAGTTTTATGAGCTGCGCAACTACCGTCGTTAAATAAAACTTTAATAAAAGTCATATTTATCAGTTAGCACATCTAGACATTAAATTAATAGAATTACACATATTTTTACTGAAAATAACTAGAGGTCAAGTATATAACAGTTTACTAAATTCAAAGCTCAAACCAAGTTGCGAACGTCTTTATACAACAGCTAGACATTTGAGATTCTTCGAAAAATATTCTAATAAAGACAATTTTTTAGGAAATCCTGAGTAAAGGGCTTCAATCTAAAGTCTTCATTTCTAACATGAAGTACAACAAGACTCAGCTATGTAGCGTGGATCCTTGTGACTCCAGCCCATGTAAAAACGGTGCATATTGCCAGAAACAGAGCAATGGAGGATATTCGTGTCTGTGTGTGCCAGGATGGGTTGGGAATCACTGTGAAAAGGATATCAATGAATGCCTACAGAGTAAGTAAAACAGTAGAATATACCAGCTCGGCTACGAACAATATTTCTTATATATATATCATGACAATTATTGCTTGCTGAAAGAAGATATGTGTGATAAACAAATGACCTACCATGAATCTGCATGACACAGTAGCTCAATTAAGTCTGTTTATACTCATTTTCACTCGATGCGGGCTTTCAACTTGTTCAAGTCTGCTGTTGAGTCCACCAAGACAGCAGGGTTTGCATCACTCTTTCTCAAGAAGATTCTAGCACAATCAGTCTAAATGAACTTATAGGGGTTAACCTTGAATTCCAGGCATTTTCTGAAGAGATCTTTCTTTCTATCCGTTAAACTTTCCTGTATGTAAATATTGTTCTCCGAGATGCGACCAAGTTCGATCCCCCAGTTCTGAACTCTTCTAAGCTTCGATCAGCCAAGATTGTCTATTTTAAAAGACACGTGTTATATTTCTTAATTTCAGTAGAATTTGGCTTTATGAGCACCCACCTCTCGCCTTCGGTTTTCGGTAGATATTTTTCCACTACTGATCTATCTTAAAATAGAGAGATAGAGAAATGCGTAAAAAATAAAGACAAACATTTTTAGATTATATCGACAAACGTTGCTCAAGACTGCCAGCAAAGGAACTTCTAGAAACGAATTTGAAAAGAAATGAAAAAGAAAAACTTAAAATAACAAAAGATTACATGGCATCACAGAAATTGTTTTGATATATTTCTAAAATGACACAGAAAAAGAGGTAAAGTGAGAAGGCTCTGGATATCGTTCATGAATATGTAATCAAAGATTGCTTAGTTTGAAATTAAGCATACATAGCAAGTGCTTCCTTTTTGGTTGTCATTTTCATTATCTTCATTATTTTGTCTTTCTACTTCTTTCTCCTCCTCCTCCTCCTCTTCCTCCTCCTCTTGTTCTTCTTCTTGTTCTTCTTCTTCATCAAAGGCTTCATCTTCATCTTCATCTCCATCTCCATCTCTATCGTCATCGTCATCGTCATCGTCTCGTCATTATTACCACCATCATCATCATCATCATCATCATCATCATATTCATCATTCTTCTTTTTCCTCTGTCTCTTCTTCTTCTTTCACATTTCTTTGTTCCTATTCTCTTTTGTCTCTCTCTCCCGTTTTTCACTGTTATCAACGTTTAATTCTGCAACAAATTTGACTATTTATCACTCAACAGAACCCTGCGGGTCAAACGGAACATGTCAAAATTTTTATGGAACATACAAATGCCAGTGCCCACGTGGACTGACCGGAAGAAACTGCGAGCTGAGACTTTCCTCTTGTGAGCCGAATCCATGCAAATCCACTCACGTGTGTGCTTTGAAAGCCAATAAGCAACACGATTGTATCAACGAAAACAATGTGATTGTCATGGTTTCTAAAGAAAGTGTTGAAGCACACAAAAAGTTCGATCTGGAGATGGATATAGAAAACCTTATTAGGACAAAACTTGCCACGAATAGACAGAATGCGGTGAGGAGACTATGAATATATGAACATCATTGAGCAGGGCGGTAGGGGGTGTTTTCACGACCCGTTATAGGGGTGAAAAAGACGGGCAATTGCCACAAAAATTGATTCATTTTTTTTCAAGACTCTCTTATTGTGCCGGATTCGTTACAAGACCGTGATTCGCAGTCTAGGATCACCCTTTGTCACCCTGAATTGCGAATTGAGAGCGGTACGGCAGAGTGATTAGTACAGTGATAAATCCCCTGCTTTCTAGCCACATAGGGGTTTCATTAAGGCCCTGTCACCGGACAAATTAACCGCCTGTTAAAACAGTTTTGCCCGGTTGCTTTCAGCATCTCAACCGAAAGAGCAAATAAACTGTGCATATATTTTGCCTGGATGAGGAATCTATTAATACCCTCCTGTTCCAAACTTTAATGAAACACCTGACCACAAGGTCCATGGTCTGCCGAGCTTTAAACATTTTTGTAAAGTTCTTTGCCTCAAGGAAGACTTAGCTTTCTATCCTTAAGAGGTCAGTAAAAAGCAGACCAGCTTCTGCTGGGGACTTTCCTGCAATGGATTATTGTCCCGTCAAGAGAGAGTCGATGACTATATCTCGTCTGATTAACTCCACACTACAGAAACCGGGGTTAAGGACTGGCTCCAGTTGGCTGCTTAGGCTAGTAAAAGGACTTAGCTTTATAGATAACGGTACAAATCTAAAGTCATGATTGCAAAATACAATATTCTTCCACGAAATTGTTAAGTAAACAAAATGTTGGTATTAAAAGAGTATTGTACGCAAGTAATATGGCTGACAAACTTAGACAGGTTTCATCTTAATAACTGTTGTTGCTTAACTCATTTGAATGTTTTGAGACTCATTTGAGCGTGATTTATATTCCACAAAAAACGTTTTAGATTCTAACCGCTTCCTTTTCAGACGTTTTGTTGGGTTACCATTCAATCTTTCACCCAAACCCCAATTTTATAACATTTTTGTGTGTGTGCAGCAATCTCGGACATTTTATTCTAAATAACACTGACGTTGTTGCAGATTTATTCCAGTAAAATGCTGCCATCATCCCCAAAGTAATGAAACTTAAAGGATTGTTTTGCATTCCAGGGAAATTCAAGAAAAAGTAGAAGAAATGTTCGAGACAAATATAACATCGACTACGGCGTTTGCACTGTACGTATAGTACAAGTTAAGGACAAAGAGGTGCACTTTGTGTTACTGTGTTCCAAGAACGACAACCTCAATGCAGCGCAAGTGAAGAACTTTGTCTGCAATCTCTTGTTTGTGAACAACAGGACAACATCATGTGGCGATCTAAAAGAACTGAGCACTCCTTCACCTCCTGCTCCTGTAAAACCTTTAGTGTAAGTAAACTGTGCTTTTATGTTGGTAAAGGTATGTGTCTTTTTATTTGATTGCACTAAATTAGTGTTGTAATCTTTGGTTTTAACGTTGTACAGAGATATGTGCATGATTAACTAGCAAATGGTTAAGTAGACAGACAGACAGACAGATTCCGTTATTTGAAATAGACTCAAGGTAGCCCTATCAGAATGCTATAGATCAGCAGACCTGTCATCAGCAGGGACCCTGAGTGCTTGGGAGGTTACTTGTTATGTTCATCATTGTGATCATTATCTTCATGATCAATAGCATCAATACCAGCAGCACCAGCACCATTCACAATAATCTTGATGTCATCATCATCAATCAACATCATTGTCAGCATCATTATCATTATCATATCATCATTATCAATAAGATCACTACCATAAACACCATCAGTATCAGCACCAGCAGAACAAGCACCATCACCTTCGCAATGATCATCATGTTATCATCATCATTATCATCACCATCATCATCATTTTATTGGAGCCGTGCTCTGTGCTTTAATCCCTTCTCTCGTGGCGAATTTCGTAAAGGAATAAATAAAATAAATAAATAGCCACTGACCCCACCACATGTTTATAAATTTTAAAAATATAAATTAACTGGTATTAAATCACTTACTTCCACAGGATTGAAATATTGTTCTTTGTAAGAGACAAAAATGACGAAGAAGTGAATTCAGAAATGGTAGTAAACTCGTTGAATAATAAAAACTTGCGGGAACAATTGCGGAGAGAGATGGGAGTAGAAATGAAAGAAACTCAAACTCAGGGTAGGTGAAAACTATATTGAATCTGGAAATTACGATTTCTAATCCAATTTTCTCTTTTAAAATTACGATTCCCTGGACATGCGTACTTACGTTAACTTGCAGTGAATAAAAAGTGACGCTAATACCACGGTGTATAGATGGCGGGAATTAGCCCTTACATGGTGACGCTAATACCACGTAGTATAGGTGGCGAATATTAGCCCTTACATGGTGACGCTAATACCACGTAATATAGGTGGCGGAAATTAGCCCTTACATGGTGACACTAATACCACGTAGTATAGGTGGCGGGAATTAGCCCTTACATGGTGACGCTAATACCACGTAGTATAGGTGGCGGGAATTAGCCCTTACATGCACCTAAAGTAAAGTGAGCTTGAGCGTAAGCAGCCATGGAAAACTGTTTCGACCTTTTTACGCTTTGGCACAGCCGACAAACAGGCTTGGATTCGTAAACAGTTTATTTTACCACATCAACTGAAAAAACGAAAATGCTCTTTTATATGCGTACAATACAAGCAAAAACCTCTTTTCAAAATGTTTTTGATGTTTATACTCCAAATAGTAATTTTTGCCAGGGATTATTTTTCAAACTTGTAGTTAAACTTTAGTTAATAACCACCTCATTAACGTGTACTAACTTATGAAGAGATTTTATGCACAGCCAATTTATATCTGCAGCTTGAACTGACATTTTTTTATTTCCCATCCTGTTTTTATTGTGTTTTAGGTAACAACCAACTACAAAGGAAAAGTAAGTATACTAACTGATATAACTTTACAAGGTTTACATTGCAATGTTATTTATGAGGCTTAGTGAAGTGGTATGCTTACATTCATTTCCTCCGCATGAACGTTGTTCAGTTACTGTATGGGTGTTTTTAACTCTAACATTGTTATATTTCTTTGTCGCTGCCGTCGTTTTTCAATTTGGCGAGCCAAGAAAAATAAGAAATGAAAGGTAAAGAAAGGAATTGTATCGATCGAGAGAAGTCTAACATGGATAGTTATTGAGTTTTCTCTCTATAATGAGTTCTTACTCCTTTTCACTTCCACCCCAGCACCACGCTAAGTACAGTACCTCTACAAAACTTCTTCACTAACTCTATCCCGTCACCTTATCTTCGCTATCACTCAATTTATTGCCCATCACTCTACCTACACACTATACCCTGTCTAGTGTCGTGTCTGTCTTCCACAGCGAGAAATCTACCAGTCGGAGCCATCCTCGGTATTGTCATCACCCTGGTGGTAGTTGT
>JAOCNB020157468.1:0-10165 GCA_026546465.2 Palythoa caribaeorum | reverse complement strand
TCTGCATCTTCCTCAACCGGTTCTTCATTTGAAGTTTCGGACGGTAACAGCCAACGCGACCTGCCCATGACAGCATCCCCCCTCCCCCACCCACTACTACTCACTGTTTTTACCATCAGTTTGTTCAGAAAGGATGGAAATCAATAAAATTGGATAAAGTAAAATGTTTACGTGTCGTGTGTGCAAGCTTGGCTCAGTTAATCTCTGACTGGCAAGTGTGACGCCCCGGGTTCGATTCTCGTCCAACCTTGCTGAGGTTGAAAGACTTGAAACATTTGTATGGAATTCTTTCCGGCGCCCCACCATCAGTGGACAGGGACATTTAAAGCCGTTTGTCTTGTCTCCTCTCAGCTTTCAATCGGGGGACTCAAAAGAACCCATGCACTTGTCGATAAGAGTAGGATTATGGTCCGGTGTTGTGGTCTGTTTTTGGTCGCAGGGGTCGCAGATAATATTGTAAACTGCGTGATGCAGTTTTGTCCTAAAGTCTCCAGACATTATTGTAAGATCCCAGTAATGCAACCACAGGCTGCCATTGGTGTTGGGAAGTCGACCAACCGACGTTTACGTTCACAAGCGTAACGCTTGTGGGATGTTACCGAGAAAAATAAACTCACATGTTCAGTACATACACAGTACATACATGTCAGTGGTAACTACTTGGGATGAGCCACTCTCTTGGGCGGCGGAAGCAAAAAATTAGCTGGAGGAAGGGGCACAATGGAAATTGTAAAAGTTCGTTATTACCCCATCCCCCCTCCCTAAAACTTCTATTCAAAAGTTGTTGTTGTTGGCCAGATTACTGAAGGGGCCTGTCCCCCCTCAACCAAATTATTGGGGGAGCCAGTGTCCCCCCTAGTTTTGCCGCCCATGGTTCACCAACTTTGATAACCAAGTCCCATGATAGCATTTATGAGTATGTTGTTTTGTAATTATGGATTGGGAGATTTTGGCTCCATAGTAGAAGAGTTGAGATGGCTTCACTCTCTTCTCTTACACAGTGTCTAGCAAACTGGAGGCATTGATGCATTAGAGTATCTCAAATAGGGGGTAGGTTTCTGTAAATTTTCTCCTTTGAACTTAATTATGAACTTTAGTATTTTGCACTGAAGATATGAACCTCAAGGACTGTGGAGTGAACTTTGGAGAAGCTTATTCAAGCTTAGTCTCCTTCGCAGCCGTTTTTGTATCGGGCTTACAGTTGTATCGGACTTCCTGTGTCCCTCACAGGAAGCCCGATACAAAGGGAAGCCCGACACAACAACGGCTGCGAAGGAGACTAATTCAAGCTCTGAATTGAACAGATGAGTAAATCATAGCTCTAGGGGGTCTGGGGTCAAGCTTTCCTAAAAAATATTTTAGGGATTCTCAAATACCACAAAGTCAAAGAGTTTGATTATCAATAATCCTCGTAAAAGATTCTGTGTTGAAAATCATCCTCTAAACAGCACAAACCTGCTTGTCCTTTGTTTCTTTCATTCCAGAACTGTAGAACAAACTTCTAAAAAATGAACTGTTCAAGGAAAGCCAAAAGCTATGGACATGAATTTGATGTTGCTTTATAACAGTTGAGTCTAAATCTTCTTCTGTATCCTTACAAAATGAGGGAACAGTCAGACCCTTCTGATCATAAGCACAGACTGCAGACGCTGCGGCATGTGATGTGTGGGTCGGCTGAGTTTGAACTGCATCATCATTTGATGATGATGACATTGATGATTTACTCATTTCATTCTCTGACAGTATTTCAGATTTGCCAAAGTTTGAAGTGTGTTCTCTTGATTTGCCTTTAGCAGGCTGATCATTTTCAGTTTTCTCCTCAGAGTTAAACTTTTTTCCCTGTTCTGTAAACGAGAAGCTCTCCTGTTTTTTGCATTTGGCACGTTTTTGGACTTTTTTAGACCCCTGTCCGTTGCTAACGTCTTCGCTCTCAAACTGTCTCACTGAATTTTTCTCTTTTTCTTCATCTCTTATCGCTACAGTAGATACACAATCCCTAACACCACAAGTTTTATCAATTTCATTTGAGCTAAGATCTTCTACTTGAGAACTAGATTTTGCTTTTCCATTTTCACCATGTGATGGCTTTGTCTTTGATCTGATGTGCCTCAACAAACTCGCGGCTTCCAGTTTTTCCCAGCCATCTTCTCTAATTTTCACGCACAGAATCCGATCCGCCATTTCTGGATTGTTGAAATGATCAGCGATTTTCTCAACAATTTTTTCCATCTTTATTACTATCAACTTTTAAAACGGCAAAAGCAATTTCTCCTTCGTATCAAATTTATGATTTTCGCAAAAAAGTTTCTTTACAATTTGTATATGTTTTAATTCTCCAACTTCAAAATAAATACGGTCAGCGGATTCAAAGGTTACTAATTGCCATGCGCGAAAGGATCCTGAGTCATTGACTTAAAATTTCTATCTGTGGTTTTCGAATTATAGTTTTGATTTTGCTTCAATTTCGTGTGGTATATTCGGAAAATGGTCCTCGAATCCACTGTATTATGGTACGATTGTTTAAAACTTAACAGTTTTTTAAAAATTTGAATACATGTATTCATCTTCTTCTCATTTAACAGCGTCGACAATAGTGAGTTCATGAGGAATGGCGATTATCTTCCCACGAGAGTTCAGGCACAACAAGACGCTGTTAGTTTAATTTGTCATTCAAAAACAAGACAAAATCCCGAAAATAATGTAGGTTTGATGACTATGGCAAGGTAGGTTCATCAATTGCTGGGCTTTTCTTCAAGTAATTTGCTTTTCTATTCTCAGTTTGAGTTAACCGGTTCGGCTCACTCTTTTCTTCCCGTGTTTAATTATTTGTACATTTAGCATGGAAGTGCTAGCTACCTTAACAACAGATGTTGGTAAGATCTTAGCGTGTCTGCACAGAGTTCAACCAAAAGGAAATGTCAACTTTGTCACAGGAGTTAAAGTTGCACATGTAAGTTTAACAATCTTGAAAGCAGATTAAGCGATCAGTGTACTCATGATCACGTATTAAATAAAATTTCTGACAATACCAACTCAATATATCTCATAGAATTAATAACATTGTACCTCTTTGTACAGTCCTGACTGGACAAGGAATGTGGTAGTTTATGACCATATTATTTTACTGTGAATGTGAATAACTGTGGTAATTCTTTTCATAAGTCCACCTGAAAAATATCCCGGTTTATCATCAAAATCTTTTCAAAATTCATTGAGGGAGGGAGCTTTTTTTACATTTGATGCTTTGGTCCACTGAGTCAGTTTGGAAGCAAATTTGAACTAGTAACTACCAAACTAAGTTGAAGGACACAGACACATCAGAATACAGTTACCCTAATCATGTATATTTTAAAATGAATCTACTCTAGCATAAAATTTCATTCTGGACCTGAGAACTGCACTTTGCTTGGTCACAGCAATGAGCTCACGCATATTAAAAGTGCTCTAAGATTCACAATGCTGGGGAAATGTTCATTGTTTCACAGCAAAAGCTTTTCACAACCTTTTAGGGCCCGTTTATATGAAAAAAGTTGTCCAGGGATGAAGGGATATCTCACCTAACCGAGTTACTCGGGGCAAAACAATGTTTCATACATTTCTCTGTAAAGCACAACCAACCATTTATATGATGTCCAAGGACGAAGTTGTCTTGGGTGGCAGAGATAACTCACCTAGCCAAGGTGAGTTATCCCTTCAACCCGAGATAACTTCCATCATATAAACAGTTTGTCCCTTTTGCCCGGGACAACTTGGGTCTGGAAGCCATTTTAATACAGTGATTATGCTCAAAATTTCCCATGCTAGATATTTACCCATCTTGGGTCAGATATTTTCTATAGCAAGACAGCTTTTATTATTAACAAATTCTTTACTGCTCACCAGTAGATCATGTCTGATTATTCTGTAGCAAAATGGTTACTATTTGTAGCAACTCATCCAGGAAGCTATGCATTTAAACCACTGTATGTAGTTGTAAAGTTTAGTGGAAAAAGGGACTTGATACAATAATTTTATTGACTGAACTTTTATTGCTTACAGTTGCTTTTGAAACATAGACAAAGCAAGAATCATAAGATGAGAATAATTGTATTTGTTGGCAGTCCAGTTGAAACTGATGAAAAAGAGGTAATTTCTCCCCTTTATTCTTAAAACAAATTTCCAGTTTCCAGTTGCGCACCTAAACTAAATAGGTTATGTGCCTAGAAACTGAGAACGAGTTGCACAAGTGGGCTTGGAAAAATTGACAAACTTGGAGCCCTGCTATTGATGTTGCCTTCTTTTTCATTTTCATTGCCTTCAGGATGAAATACATCTTAATACATTTCAATTCGTCCAGTTCTGTTCTTCAGTAACTTGTCGCAGCTCCTGTGGTCTACACCTCCACCTTCTTCCCGCACGTACCTCTACCTTTTGTGACTGTTACTTTGTGTCTGTCCTCTTTGGAATGCTCTCCCAATTGAAAATCAATCCTGTAACTCTACTGCAACCTTCAAAAATTAATGCCTTCTAATAAAGTCTTTTTCGCAAGCGTTTGATTACCATCTTTGATGTAGACAATATATGCACATGGTGTATAAATAAATCTGTCCTTTATGTAGGTGCCCTAATCTTACCTCTACATGCATGTTCTAACCCTAGCTGACTTATTTATCCATTTCAGCGGTGTTTTGTCTTCATGGCTCTTCATACCTTATACTCTTCTCATAAATTTTGAATTTATTCATGCGTCGCATATGTACTGTCAATTGACATTTTATGCAATGTTACTTACTTAATTCTGTGTATTTGCTATATTCTGTTCATGTTAAATTGTAAATGTTTTTCCCCACTGCCTAATGCTGACCATAGGAGTTTAAACCTTTGAAAGGGACCCCGTGTCCTATTGTTGTTTCTCCCTGTTCTGCTATCTACAAAATCTTCATAAAATTATTAGACATTGGTGATATTGATGCAGAATGATGTCATATTTACAATATTATGGTGATGTTAACCACAGATATTAAAATCAAAACCATATTTACTGACTGCTGTAATGAATGCCTCTATCTTTTTCTAGCTGGTCAAGTTGGCAAAGAAATTAAAGAAAGAAAAAGTTAATGTTGATGTAATCAACTTTGGTGAAGAGGTATTGATGTTAGAACTGTTGCTTTCCTGTTGTTTAAGTAACAATCTGAGTAAGAACGTAAAGAAAGGTGCTAATTGCAATATTGTTCAACAGTTAATCTCATTGACTAAACTTTGAAAATTGACCATATCTTTGTAAATAAACTAATTTCTTTCTTCCAGTACACTCATACATTCTCATTTTTAGCTGAAACATTTTGTTTTTAAATTTAGGAAAAATTCCATGTTGGGAACATCGAAAATCAAAAGGTTTTCTTGACTTTTGTTTTGGAGTAGTACAATGGGATAAATTATTATTATAGCACAAAAGAAACATAAAAATAAAGTTTCATTGCATTTTATTTTAAAACCATGTTGTACACAAGTTGATATATTCTCAATATCAAAATCTAAACATTCTGGTGTGGGAAAAACAAAATGCCACAGAACAATGGGAGGTACTCTAGTTCTTACTCAGACCATTACTTAATGTTTATTTCCTATGCACACCTTACTTAAAATAATTTGATAGCAGCTGACAATAAGTGTATTATATCATGTTTTACAGGAGTTAAATACAGAAAAGTTAACATCATTTGTGAACACATTAAATGGCAAGGATGGTACATTAAGTCACCTGGTAACTGTACCTCCCGGTCCCATCCTGTCTGATGCCTTGATGTCGTCGCCAGTTGTGGTTGGAGAAGATGGAGCTGGAGCAATGGATTATGGGGCTGGTTTTGAGTTTGGTGTTGATCCAAATGCTGATCCTGAACTCGCCCTTGTAAGTTTTATTTTATTAAAACAAGAACTGGATGTGATTTATAATTACTTTTGTAAAATTTAGTGAATGTTATTCACTGTATTACGACGGCATGGTTGCTGCAGTGGTAAAATCTCTGCCATCTAATTACAAGGTCCCAGGTTCAAACCTCGGCTCAGCCGAGTGTTGAACAATTGTGTGACCTTCTTTTCTGCCAAAGTTGACTCTGCTTTCCATCCTCCCAAGGGCTAACCTGCGATGGATTAGTGTAATGTCCAGGGGGAGTCAATGACTCTCATCTGCTTAACACTACAGAAACTGGAGATAAGTACCAGCTCCAAATGGGCCACTTAGGCTCGAATAGGATTTAGCTTTAGCTTAGCTTCACTGTATTGTCATTGTTTTATTTGTATGTTACGGCTCAGGTCCTTGCTATACAAGTATCATAACCATGTACTTTGTATATGTTACACTCTACAGTCCCTTTGTATGTGATGTAACAAAATGTAATTTGTGTATGCCCAAGTTACATATAACACACATTCTGGTGGCCCCAAAATTCTTAAAAATTCCAATTTTTTTGCATGCCCTAACTAGGCCTAATTTTAAGGCAATTTTTTGAGTTTTTCCTAGAACATCCCTACATTTTTTCCCTTTTGTGATCATGCTTTAGTGTGGTAGGTGTCATTGAAATTGTTTGATATGAAATCTGCATCGGAAATTTAACTGTGGACTAATTTAAAATTTGATTATACTTCAACTGTTTCACTCTACAGACATGATGTCAATGCTGGTCAGTGGCTTCAAATTTCGAATATTCAATCCATATCAGTCAATCTGCGGACATGACTACAATGCCAGTCAGTGGCTTCAGATTTCTAACATTCAATCAATATCAGTCACTCTACGGACGTGACGTCAATGCTAGTCAGTGGCTTCAAATTTCTAACATTCAATCCATATCAGTCACTCTACGGATGTGATGTCAATGTCAGTCAGTGGCTTCAGATTTCTAACATTCAATCCATATCAGTCACTCTACGGATGTGATGTCAATGTCAGTCAGTGGTTTCAGATTTCTAACATTCAATCTATATCAGTCATTTTATGTTGAAAATTGAACAATCTTTTTCTAGTTTCAGTCATTGTCATTTTCATTTACTAAGTTTCATTGAAGTATATGACTGTTTCTCTTTGGATATTGGCGAAAGAAATGTAAGCAGAGTTGTTTTTTCCCCTACATAGCTAAATCCTTTTATGAGCCTAAGTGGCCCCATGGAGCCGGTGCTTATCGCCGGTTTCTTTAGTGTTAAGCGGATAAGAATCATTGACTCCCCCTGGACTGGACACTAATCCATCGCAGGTTAGCCCCCAGCAGAAGCTGGTACTCATTTTACTGACATCGGGAGGATGGAAAGCTGAGTCAACTTTGGCGGAAAAGAAGGTCACACAAATGTTCAACACTTGGAATTGAACCTGGGACCTTGTGGTTAGAAGGCAGAGATCTTACCACTGCGCCAACCATGCTGCCGTTAAAACTGATCTAAGAAGAGCACTAGATCACTCAGCTGCTTGTTAAAATCACACACCTCTGAAGAATACTGCAGAAGTTTCATTTTTGATTTTCTTTTAAAATTTGAAAAAATTTGTATCCAAACAACTTTTAATTTGTTTTCAAAGATTTGTATGAACATTGTGCATTTGAGATGATTTATCCTTGCATTGTTTTACTTTTTTGAAACAACAGATCTAGAATAATTATTATTAGACTACATAAAATTATGTTTTTCTCATTTTAAAGAGTGACAAGACTTCCCTTGGAGATGATGATGTGTTGGATGATATCCTGAAAGAGGTTGAGGTAGGTTATTTTTCTTTTTTTAAACCAGTAGTAGAAGAGTGTATAATTTTATATCAAATCTTTTGATCTTCGCTAAAAATTGCCCATTCTCCCTTCAGGAGATAAAATTATATAATTTATGTATACTTCTTATTGGCTTCGATATTCTGAAATAATAAAGGAAGTCAAAACATTATTTTTTGGACTATTTTATTAATGTAAGTGTAGTGGGTCTGGGGCTGCCAGAACACTGAATTAATTTTAAGCTGTTCAGTTCAGAGAGCTGAATAAGAGCTGTTTAGTCCAAGAGTCCAAGATGTAATGTCTTGATAAATTCCTTTATTGTATTTATTTCAGAATTGCTTATAATTTTCATATGATTCTACTGAGCCAACTGGCCAACATTTAATTATGCAAGAATTGAAAAAACATTCACAACTCAAATCATTGTTCATGCAACTGTCTGAACATAAAGTCAGAGCTCAGTGAAATGCACAACGTGAGTTATGGTGTGTGTTAGCACAAAACATCTACTAATTATTTTGTGTTTTCAAGTGAAACAAATTCATTCCCAACTGGAGTTTTAGTTGGAGGAAAATAGTTTCGCTCTGAATCTTGAATGTGAAATATTAATATTCATGAAAAATTGGGACCTGAAAGCAAGTCTGGATAATCCAGAAATCTGGGTAATCGAGGTCGGGATAATTGAGGTTTAACTGTACCTTCAGTTTGTCTGAACTGCTGGCAGGATTCTGCCAGTTGTCAGCTTCTACTGAGAACCCTGACACGGGTTGTTGAAATGCCAATCAATACTACCGACAACAGTTGTTCTTGGGACTTCACTAACCTGAACGATCACACAATATGATCTAAGCAATGACTACAGTAACATTGTTGGTAGTAGTGATTTATGCTTTGATAACCTGTGTGGAAGTCATCATTAGAGTCAAGTTAGTGGAAGTGTACATGTGCCAGTTGAATACCAGGGTTTCAGTTAACTTTTTAGGGGTATGGCTAAAAAATTTAAGCTGCGGCTAAAAAAGTTTTTATTAAAGAAAGCCCCAGCTAATTTTTACTCTGAACACACATGCCCCCCTCAATTCCCCTGGCAAAAGCCTGTAAAGCTATGGCGAATATTCCTCAAAAGTCAAGAAATTCGTCGTTCGCCGGCCCTAAACTGAAACCCTGGAATACTTAGTACACAGTCTGCTTCATGATTACTGGTATACACTAATACATATTCAGCTGAGACACTTCCTCTCACTTCTGCACCTACAGTAAATCAATAATTATAAATCATGTTGTGTGATTGACTCTAAAGATGACTTTCTGCACAGGTTGTCAAAATAACTGTCAGTACTATCGACAACAGTCGTCAGGGCTACACGAACCTGGTCAATCAAACGATATGATCTAAACAATGGCTACAGTAACAGTGTAGGTAGTTAAGTAACTGATGTACCAACAACCTGCAGTGCAAGGTAAATTTTAGTTAAACTGGTACTTTATTTATGTAGGTCCTTTATTTAGTTTTATTAATTAAAGTGGTAGCTAGAACATGTGTTTCCAAATTACAGTAATTATTCATCAACTGTCAAATACATTTAAACTGAGCTTGCAGATAAATGCCTTTATTGTACAGTATATTAATTTATGAAGTCTGTTATTATAGAATCCCAGACCGGCTCCAATAAAGGTGTCAAAAACACGAACAAGTTTTCCAAGGTAGGTAATTATATAATGTTCAGATTTTTTTCAGCGATTTAAAGGAATATTGGGAGGTGGAAAAAGCATAATAAGGTATACACAGAATAATAAAAAAAGAAAATAATGTTTGTATGTGCATGGAAGGGGCATAATTATATAGTTCCAAAAAATTTCTGAGGTCATGCTAAATACAAATATTTCTTCTCTTTTCACTCTGTACAGAACCCCAACTGGAGTGCCAGTAACAAGACAGAGACCCAGGAAGGGACAGGTTAGTAATTATTACGTGACCCAGGAAGGGACAGGTTAGTAATTATTACGTGACCCAGGAAGGGGCAGGTTTGTATTATTCTATTTATATCAATTATTCCATGACCCAGGAAGCGACAAGTTTGTATTATGCTATACAGCAATTATTACGTGACCCATGAAGGGACAGATTAGTAATTATTACGTGACCCAGGAAGGGACAGGTTTGTATTATGCTATACAGCAATTATTATGTGACCCAGGAAGGGACAGGTTTGTATTATGCTATACAGCAATTATTACGTGACCCATGAAGGGACAGGTTTGTATTATGCTATACAGCAATTATTATATGACCCAGGAAGGGACAGGTTAGTAATTATTACGTGACCCAGGAAGGGACAGGTTTGTATTATGCTATACAGCAATTATTACGTGACCCAGGAAGGGACAGGTTTGTATTATGCTATACAGCAATTATTATGTGACCCAGGAAGGGACAG
>JAOCNB020157436.1:0-10165 GCA_026546465.2 Palythoa caribaeorum | reverse complement strand
TGATCAAAATCACCATTAAAATCATTTGAAAAAAGATCATATTGAACCAAGAGTTTCATATTTTACTGGCAGAAAAACAAAGAGTTTAAAAAATACTTGCCAGCTGGCGAGTGTTTTATATCTGTTACTCACCAGAAGTAATATTTACTCACATTTGTGAGTGATTTACTCGCTGTGTGGAGCCCTGCAGTTAATTAAACACTTAACCACTTTGCCACACTGCTGAAAACCTGGTTAACTTTAACTCTCGATAAGGCGGAATTTCAAATCAAAAAGTATTTTCTTTACCAAGGAAAAAATTACAACTTTTATAAAATTCTAATACACACCGGTCTGTGGCAGCACTGAAGAAGATTAACATGTCGCTATTTTTTAATATATAACATGGACAAAATAAATTAAAATTTATTTAATAACTAAAGATAGATAATAAAAATCTTTTGAATTTTTTTATAGGTGGAGGGATTGCCGTTGGTTCAGTATTTTTGATTGGTAATTTTTTTAATACTATTAATTTTACTTAAATCATTAATAGTGCAGGTTATAAAATACCATTAATGTGACCAGGATCATTCAACAAATTATATACAGTATATGTACCAGTGTTACAGCACCGCCAATTAAAGTGAGAGATTTTTAGCTCAAATGAGAAGATGAAGTCATTTCTTAACCATTGTACAATGTCTGCCTCCTATATTATGCGCAATTTTGTTGTTGTCTGAATAAGTAAACTCAGATTTCATCTTAATTACTGCAACAATACTTTGCAGAAAAGTTAATTACTGTTTCCTAACAATTGCAAGTGCCCATGCATAAGCTAAATCCTTTTATGAGCGAAGTAGCCCATTGGAGCTGGTGCTTATCTCCAGTTTCTGTAGTGTTAAGTGGATGAGAGTCCTTGACTCCCCCTGGACGCGACACTAATCTGTTGCAGGTTTAAGCCCCAGCAGAAGCTGGTACTCATTTTACCAACCTCGGGAGGATGGAAAGCTGTCAGATTTAACACAAATGTTCAACACTCGCGATCGGCTGAGCCAGGGTTTGGACCCAGGACCTTGTGGTTAGAACTCAGAGATCTTACCACTTTGCCAACAGTGCCACCGTTCCCCATGCATACTGCATATTATACTTATGCTCCAAATGATTAGATACTGTGTACTCTCTTAGATTGTTCAATCATTTTTCTGAATAGAAATTGGAATAACTGGAAAGATGTGGTCCATTTTATATCACATTCTTCCTCAATTTGTGAGATCTATGATCATGAATTGACACAGAAAGCAAATGCAGTTTTTTTATTATGCTTGGAAAAGTGGTGTATAAATAAGAAGGGTCTATTGCAAAAATGGCGTAAGTGACTTTGTATGAAATAGTAAATTCTCCAAAGGTATACTGAAAGATAATAGCTAGAGGAGAGTTGAAAGTTTTATAGATAAAGATCGGAATTCTTCCTTTAATGTTCGAATAATTGAAAATTACATAGATAAATTTTCAATTCTCTCTACAATATGCATATTATCTCTTTGTAATGCTTGGGAGAATTTAGCACTTCATATAAAGTCACTTACGTCGTTTTTTCACATAGACCTTTCAATTATAAATGGCAAAGCTTCGACCATCACAGGACACTCGACTCTTCAAATATTTTTGAATCCCCTGCATAATTTGTGCAGTTTGTAACAAAATTAAAAGTAATTTTTAAATGCTTATAATTTGTATTTTTGCTGCAGAAGAGGACACTTATGGCTCATATGCTAGACAGTTTTTGAAGTACTTTTTAGCAGAAGGTGTTGTGTGCGGCCACTCAGTGTACCTAGCAACAGCTGAAGGTGACCCTAGGGATATACTTTTGGTAAGTATCAAGATTAGCGTAGTGGTAAGATCTCTGCCTTCTAACCTTTGTGTGACCTTCTTTTCCACCACAGCTGACTCAGCTTTTCATCCTCCTGAGGTTGGTAAAATGAGTACCGGCTTCTGCTGGGGGCTAACCTGCGATGGGTTAGTGTCCTGACCAGGGGGAGTCAGTGACTCTCATCCGCTTAACACTACAGAAACCGGGGATTAGCACCGGCTCCATGGGCCACTTTGGCTCGTAAAAGGATTAAGTTTTTTTTAAGTATTAAGATGACTTCTTTTTTTATAAAATGATACTGCCACTTGCAACTACCTGTCCACACACGTGACAAAAAACGTGTTCTGCCAGCCAATCAAAGTTCAAAGTTTGGACAATCGAACTTCAAAGTTTAACCAAACAAGTCTGGAACCTTTTGGAGCCACTTTAATCAAAGGAAGCAAAGCATACATGAATTTTGGGTTTTGCAGTTTGAATGATGGATAATAGGAAGTCGTGAAGGAATTTTTGTCCAATATCAACCGTGATCTTTTACGATTTTACGATTTTTTGTGTAACTTGCGCCAAAGCGTTCCAGACATGTTTGGGAAAACTTTGAAGTTTGATTGTCAGAACTTTGAACTTTGTTTGGTCTGTAGAACTTGTTTTTAACACGTGTGTAGACATGTGGTTGCAAGCAACCGTATAGGGTAGCCACAGTCCTTGAAAATCCTGGAAATTCCTGGAATTGGCAATAATAAAAAAATAAAAAATCCCTTTGCCCTGGAAAGTCCTTGAATTTGGTTCATGGTCCTTGAAAATCCTGGAATGGGACAAAAATTTCTTTGAATTCTTAACTTCCAAAAATAATAAAAATAAGCTGTTTATAAAAATATTTATAATGTGACAACAAATGAATGTAAAACAAAAACTCTGACTCCGAAAGGCTTGATTTTTGTCCAGAAACAAATCTTCTAAAGCTTATTAATATAGTATGTGTATTGTTGAACTAATTTTTGAAAAAAAAAATGTGTAAAGCATTTTTTGACAGAGAAGGTCCTGGATTTGCTTGAAATATACCTGGAAAGTCCTGGAAAAGTCAGGAAATGAAAACATATTTTTGGAAAGTAGAGCAAACGTCTTAAAAATGTTGATTGAATCTGGCTAAAATAATTGTCCAGATATTATAACACTTTCAGCCCAGAGCAATTTATCAACATCTAACTTCTCCTTACATAACTCATTTAACAAAGCCATATAGTCAGTAATGAGAAACAAGAAATTGATTAAGTGGAATAAACTGTGGGAGTTGATAAGCCAAATTCTCCCAAACTGCTTATAAAGAAAGTATGGAGTTCAGTTGGGAGAATTTACAAACACGTCATTTGTCATGCTTGGCTGTAGTTCGTGCAGTAGTAAGATCTCTGCCTTTGTATCACAAGCTCCCGAGTTCAAATCCTGGCTCAGCCGAGTGTTGAACATTTGTGTGACCTTCTTTTCCACCAAAGTTGACTCAGCTTTTATCTGTTTTCACCTTTTTATTATAATTATTATTGTAACTGAAAAGCCCATATTGGGAGGTACAATAAATGTATGTACTGTATATATGTATGTATGTAGCTTTCCATCTTCCCGAGGTCAGTAAAATGAGTACTATGTAGTTTCTGCTGGGGGCTAACCTGCGATGGATTGGTGTCAATGACTCTCATCTGCTTAATACTATGTACAGAAACCAGAGATAAACACCGGCTTAATTATAATTAACAAAATTTTATTCTCAGAAGTCGAGGTGAATAGTGGCAGAATATTCACCAAGATGCAAAGCCAAGTTTCTACTGGAAAAAACAATAATTATTGTCATCATTTTCATGATTATCATTATCGTTATTATTATCATCATCATATTATAAATTCATCATTGTCACCATCTGCAACCACTATGCTCACTTGCTGGTGTTGAAGTTTTAGAAGTTAATGCAAAAAGTACAAGGTGAATATCAAAGATAACCCTTTTATGTACATAAAGATCACGCAAAAGAGATTATGTTGTTCCATAGGATCTACCGCAGCCATTGGATACAGAGTCTGATACTCAGACATTCAACACCCAAGGTCAAACATCCACCAGTACTGCTGATGGTGAGGCCATGAAAATTGCATGGAGATACCAAAACTTGCCAAAGTTCCAAGTAAGTTGGTTTATAAGTGTTATTTGGTACAGGAGCTAACATTCAGTTTTGACTTGTAATTTAACCAGTATTAATTATTTTAACAATTTTGGAATTTTGACCTTCCATGGTATTTTGTACATAATTTTATATGGTTTCCCGTTAAACAAGTAAAAGCTTTTAATGCCATATTGTTTCCCCTTTGACATTCAGTCTAACCAATCCCACCTCAAGTTTGGACACTACTATGATTTAACTAAAACCATGGATCAAGAGAGACTTACGAGTGTCCACCAGGAGGTGTTTAGTGCTGCAGATGAGTGGCCAGACACAGCAGCACCAGAACCTGGACAAAGGTTGGGTTTTTACTAAACTTATTATATACATATTTAATATGTTAATGTAAAAGAAAACTGAAAGTAAACCTGAAATGACAACATTTTCATTGTCACAAGTCTGTTTGAAGTTTTTCTTTCTGCCAAAGTTGGCTTTTGTCTGCCATCAGTTGTGTCACAGCTCAAACAGACTACTAAGCTAGTTAAATCCTTTTACGAGCCTAAGTGGCCCATTGTAGCTAGTGCTTACTGTATCTCCGGTTTCTGTAGTGTTAAGCAGATGAGAGTCATTGACTCCACCTGGACGGGACACTAATCAATCACAGGTTAAAGCCCCCAGCAGAAGCTGGTACTCATTTTACCGACATCGGGAGGATGGAAAGCTGAGTCAACTTTGGAGGAAAAGAAGGTCACACAAATGTTCAATACTCGGCTGAACCGGGGATCGAACCTGGGACCTTGTGGTTAGAAGGCAGAGATCTTACCACTGCGCCAACCACGCCACCATAAATATACCTTATATAATCCACGCCACGAGTGTCTGCTTCCCATGACAACCAGCATTCCAAGGATCACAAAGTGCAGAATAGCAGGTATATTCACATTAAACTCAAGTCCGTTTGGAAGGGTTACTGTAAGAATAAAATAGAAAAGACATCACCTGAAAAACCTGGTACGGAAAATGATCAACTGATAGTCGTACACGGAGAACTAATATAAAAAGAGCTCATTAACTGAGGGCGGGGTTCATACAAAAAAGAGCCAAGCCTGATATTTCTCCATACAGACCGAGCAGGCAAGCTTAATAATCATTTATCACATGACTATTTTTACTTACAGTGTTTGGCGACTTTATTTTGTAAAATTTGTCGCAGTTTTGAAAACTGTCGTACATTTTTTTAACGGGAAAATGCCTTCTCTGTCTTAAAAACGTTTGTGTGTGTCGCTAATAAGGCCCCGTCTACACTAAGCCGGATAAATTTGAAAACGCAACTTTACTGTTACGGTTAGGCCTTCCGTCCACACTACAACGTTTGTATCCGCATAAAAATATCCGCGATTTTGAAAACGCTCTCCAGAGTGAAACAATTTGAAAATGGAACTTCTTTGTATTAGTGTGGACGGAGAACTTTTTGTATCCGGAACTTCTCGAGTACGGCACGCAGACGTCATTTTGTCATGCAATTTATCTTCCCAAGTGCTTTAGGTTCTTCTGTATATCTTGGTATTTGCTTTGACAAGACTCGATCAATGTTCATTTCCTTCCATTTTCTGTATTCAGTTGTAGTACTTATAAAAACAAATTGTCTTCGTCATTGGACCAAAAAAAGCAATCCGTTATAATAGCTTTTGCATTATTTTTTTGCTAATTGTACGTCCTGACAGCTTTTAAAAATTTGAATAAATTTTATAACCAGTATTAAGCAGTTCGTGGATGCAGTTGGCGAGAGAGCGAAAAGCTGCGGATTAACGTTATGCGTTGCTGTGTATATGCTAGTGATTTCCAGCAGATAGTAAAATTTTTCCGATATTGTTTATATTTTTTAAGTCCGCTGCTGAGAAAAGTCTGTTTCAGCCAATAAGATGTTCAACAACGAAAATTACAGAATTTTGCTACAAGGATTTAGTGATTATAGAGACCTTTCTTTTCGTACCGTTGTCTTTTATAATACAAGAATTAAGCTAATTAACTTACTTGAAATGAATTTATAGGTCAACAACCAAAGGCCAGGGATTTGGTCCAAGCTGTACAAGACCGACGTGATTACTTTGAGTACAATTGTGTAGAGTGCAAAGTCGTCGTACTCGGATGGAAGACCTCGGAATGCAGAGACTGCAATAGTAAACATTATTACAATGAGAGAGAAACAAGGAGACAGTGAAAGACGAAGGAAGCAATGGAATGCAGAAGGAAGCAGTAAAAGATAGAAAGAAACAAGGAAAGACAGAATGAAGAAGTGAAAGACGAAGGAAGCAGAGAATGAAGAAGTGAAAGACGAAGGAAGCAGAGAATGAAGCTGTGAAAGACAGAAGGAAAAGATACATGTCTAAGAAAAGGGAGCAGTGTTGATGTATTAGGTTCAGCACATGAGAATTTCTGCGTTTGGAACGGGCCAAGGAGAGACAGAATGAAGGAATCAGGGAACTGACCGCAGAAGGAAGAGGTTGGACAAAAATGCGGAGAAAAAGAATAAAAAGAAGCATCGAAGGAGAACCTGATAAAAAAAACAAAGAAAGGAAAAATGAAGCAAAATATGTAGATGTAAGGAAGCAGTGAAAGACTGAAGGTTGCAGAAAAAAAAGCAACAAAGCAGAGCTTAATTGAGACTGGAGGAACTCGAGAAAGACAGAAGGAAGTAAAGAAAAAAAATAGATCACAAAAAGACAGAAAAAAGCAGAATATGACAGCAGAAAGAATATTATTGAGGATGCAGAAAGTAAAGAAAAACTGACCAGTTATAAGTAGTTGAAGAAGCGGAGATGAAGAAAGTGGTGATAACGAAGGAAGCATGTAGAGGTGACGAAGGAAGCATGCAGAGGTGACGAAGGAAGCATGCAGAGGTGACGAAGGAAGCATGTAGAGATGACGAAGGAAGCATGCAGAGATGACGAAGGAAGTATGCAGAGGTGACGAAGGAAGCATGCAGAGATGACGAAGGAAGCATGCAGAGGTGACGAAGGAAGCATGCAGAGGTGACGAAGGAAGTATGCAGAGGTGACGAAGGAAACATGCAGAGGTGACGAAGGAAGCATGCAGAGGTGACGAAGGAAGCATGCAGAGGTGACGAAGGAAACATGCAGAGGTGACGAAGGAAGCATGCAGAGGTGACGAAGGAAGCATGCAGAGATGACGAAGAAACCGGAGATGATGAAGGAACCGAAGATAATGAAGAAAGCCGAGATAACTAAGAAAGTAGAGACGACGAAGAAAGTGGAAATGGCGAAGAAAGCGGAAATGGCGAAAAAAGTGGAGATTACAAAGGAAGCGTAAATAACGAAGAAAGTGGAGATGACGAAGAAAGTGGAGATGACAAAGAAAGTAGAGATGATGAAGAAAGTTCCGAAAATAGGGGGAAGTGACCATTTTACTGTGCTCATTCCCCCTGTTTTAGTCTCTGGATTTCCCGAAAACTATCTTCAAAACAGTTTCGCGTCGAGATATGAGACCGAGCTGCTTTAATGCACTTGGCATATGGATGACGTCATTCGATTGGAACTGTATATTACAACTTACTTCAGTTCAAGAAAAATTCAATATGCTCTACACCATTCTAGAGAATGCGGTCGAAATGTATTTGCAATTAAAGAGCATTAAAGTGTGCATATCCGATAAGCCATGGGTGTCAAAAAAACTCAAACGTCTGGTTGGTAGGCGACAATGAGCTCTTAAATCAGACGGAAAAAGCTCCTCTGAGTTTAAATCATTGCGTGCCCAAGTTGAAGTTGAAGTGAAGAAGTGCAAAGGTGTGTACTATAATGCTAAAGTGAATTCACTGAAACAAACCAACCCTTCAGAAGTCAGAGCATCAGATAGTTAAAAAATAGAAAAGTAGGCGGCTTTGACAACATCGTAGCAGAGTTGCTTTAAGGCAGATCTAGAAACATCCAGTCGAAAGCGACATGAAATAATCCAACTAATCTGGGAAGAATAGCAAATTCCATTGGAGTGGTTTAAAGGACAAATCGTTAAGCTTCCCAAGAAAGAAAACTTAAGAGATTGTACAAATTGGCGAGGCATAACACTTCTCATAATCACAAGCAAAGTCTTAGGTAAGATAATAATGGAGCGGATGAAGAAGGGGGCAGATGAAAAAGCTACGACAAGAACAAGCAGGATTTCGTCAGGGCCGTAGTACCACCGAGCATATATTTGTACTACGCAACATCATTGAACAGTCGCATAAATGGCAAGCCTCCCTGGTCTTAAACTTCATCGATTTTGAGAAAGCATTTGATTCGCTGCATAGGAACAGCCTCTGGGACATCATGAAGCTGTATAGTATACCAGGCAAGATTATTAGGATAATCCAAATCCTTTACCAAGAATGCGAATGTGCAGTTCTCGATGGAGATCAAGCATCTGAGTAGAGGGCTGCGTAATGTCGGGCTTTTTATTTCTTCTTGCTATCGATTGGATAATGCATGAAACAAGTAGTCAAGCTAACACTGGAATCAGATGGAAATTTACCAGCCAACTGGAGGACTTAGACTTTGCGGATGACATTGCACTTGTTTCGACCAACCACAGCCAAATCCAAAAGAAGACGGACAAGTTATCTAAGACAGCAGGAAGAGTGGGACTCAACATTAGTCAATCGAAAACCCGGGTAATGAAGGTAAACTGCAAGAACAAAGAACCAATCAAGTTCCAAAATGGCCAAAACATTCAAGAAACCAACGATTTCGCCTACCTTGGAGCCATTGTAAGCATCGATGAAGGTGTGGATAAGGACATAGAAAGCAGGCTTAGTAAAACCAAGACAGCTTTGAGGAAGTTGAAGAATGTATGGAGTTCAAAGCAATTCAGCACGGCAATCAAGATCAAGCTATTCAATACCCTCGTAAAACCTGTCCTCCTGTATGGGAACGAGACTTGGAAGACAGATGTAAAAACTACAAGAAGCTTGATTCCTTCCAGTACCGATGTCTAAAGAGGAGCCTGAGCATCTTCTGGCCTTATATAATATCTTTAGATGAGCTGAACCAAATGATTCGGTCCGAATGAGTTTGGAAGTCACGAGAAGGAGATGGAGATTTTTCGGGCATGTCCTCAGGATGCCGCACACCACTGCGTAACTGCACTGACACGGGCACCCGATGGTAGAAGAAAGGTGGGCAGATCCAAACCAACTTGGAAGCGGTCGGTAACGAAAAAGAGAGGGGAGGCGGGCTGGAAATCTTGGGAGGAAGCTAGGGTAGTAGCACGTGATAGGACACAATGGCGGAAAAGTATTAAGGCCTTATTCGCAGCTGAGCGCAAAGAAGTTAGGTAAGGTAAGGAGATGACGAAGAAAGTGGAGATGACCAACAAAGTGGAGATGACTAACAAAGTGGAGATGACTAAGAAAACGGAGATGACGAAGAAAGTAGAGATGACGAAGAAAGCAGAGATGATGAAGAAAGTGGAGATGACGAAGAAATTGGAGACAACAAAAAATGTGGAGATGACAAAGAAAGTAAGGACGTCGAAGAAAGCAAAGACGATGAAGGAAGTGGAGATAAAGAAACGGAGAAACAAAAAAAGGAAAAAAAGGAAGCAGTTTGAAGGAAGATTGAAAAAGAGAAAGTAGGAAGCAAAGGAAGAGACACTGAAGGGGAAGATGAAAGAAAAATGAAACAGCTCTAGAATTAAAGAAAGGATCGAGATCTTTACTAACCTGTAAAAAATAGCGAAATGAGACAAATCTCCGAGCACGGTAACCAGGCCTTGTCGACCAGGGGCAACACAAGGACAGTGAGTATCAGCGCGAAAAAGAACGAGACATATGGCCACACGGACCTCCACATAAACTGCCGCTCAACCTCTCCCTCATCCATTAAAGGATCAAATCTGTTCAAAAAAAGTAAGTAACGAAAAAAAGAAATTTTGTGTGCTATGATTTTATGTCATTACTCACGAGTTTCCATTTGAGGCGAGCGTGGTAATACTACTACTACTAATAATAATCATTTTTTTTGTATCCAACAAGGAAAAGATTACTTTTCAGCAATTTTTTTAAATATAATTAGTAATGGTACTAGTAATAGTAGTAGTAGTAGTAATAATAATAATAATAATAATAATAATAATAATAATAATAATAATAATAATAATAATAATAATAATAATA
>JAOCNB020157405.1:0-10165 GCA_026546465.2 Palythoa caribaeorum | reverse complement strand
CTCGTTGTACCCAAGCTTTGCAACATAACCACCTCCGCTGTATATCGCATGAAAACCAAGACTAGAAAGTGTCCCCAGCTCCTGGGATGAAACATATCTCCATGGTTTGGGACACGTTGAAAGAGCTTCAGGCCGAGACATGTTTTCTGGGATAGCTTTCCATTGAGGAAGGTTCAAAGCTACTTTGAATTCTTGTTCTGACGAGTAGAATGCACAGCAGACTGGCATTTTAACACGTGAAGAGTCGCAGGGTCCTAAATACGGCAGAAAAGAGAAAAGTGGTTGTTAGAAGTAAGATCATTTTTATTAGTTTTTCAACATTTTTAAAAACAAGAAACCGCACTATAAAAGGGTTAGGTTGGTCCATATCAGAAACTTTCAAAATTCAAATTTTGAACCGAGCGATGAAAATAAAAAAAAGTATCATTAGACTACTGAAATAAAGCTGTTTTAACCGCTAAAACTAAAATTCGCTATAATTTCTTATATATATCATGTTTCGTAATATTTTCCTTCTGTGTGAAACAGATATCAACAAATATTTACGATTCTGAAGCGCCGTTATGTTATGAATATAATCTACTGATATCGTTGTTCCGGTATGCCATGTTAGAATTTGAAACTGTTCAGAAGAATAGTAATGATTCATTTTATTTGTTTGTTTATATGTTTCATTTACTTTCAAAAACCACGATTTTGTGCAGATTGAGAAGCCTGAACGATGACTAAAATATTTGTCATTGAAATGAGTTATAGTGAGAGCGAGAAGTGAAACAAATGTAAGCTAGTTACCGATCGGCAGCTGAGGGACAAGTGAAGGCGACAATCGCCTGGCACAGGCCCTTTTATAGCGCGGTTTTTAAATACAGAGAGAAAGATAAATTTATAGTTGAGTTTAAACTTTGATAATGACGTATGGATTAAAGCTTACTGACCGCGACAAGATGATATGTCATGGGACTAAGTTTACCAAGATTTGACAGTTGAAATGACAGAAGATAATGAACGTTGACTTTAAAACAGGATTAATGCAGCACGAAATTGAAACATTATGAATTTCCATAATAAAGGAAAGAGCCGATACAATGATGAAAATAATAATCGTTTATTAGACGTTAATAGTTTGTTTTTTTTTAACTCGTGACGAACGTATTCTGTCGCCCGTGGGTCGTTATTTATTTTATCATTTTCACGAGCGCACGAAGCGTACGCTCGGGGTGGGTGAAGGGAATCAGAGCGAAAAAATGCTTTTTCTAATTTTTGGAAAATGACAATAATGTTGATTAAGAAAAACCGAGATCAAGGTTATGTTTTTGTCTCCAAGTACGACACACAGCCTTTGAACACCTTGCCTAGATTTGATTTTGAGTGAGTGAGGTAATGGCAATGTGTTTCTTTGACTTTGCTGACCCACGTCTACAGTAAAATCTCACGTTTAAAAAAGCTATGTTTTGCAAGTTAGCCTAAATAGGTTTTTATTTATTGCTACTTAACTGGGAAGTTAGGCTATTGAGGTTTTTTAAAAAACAGATTTCTGTTTACAAAAAAACAACAAACCAACTTCCAAGGTTATGGTTGCTTACAGCCCTAAAAAAATCATCACTTATTGTTTTTTTTATATACGCCTTTGTGGGAAGAGTAAACGTTCGAACAAGGTCCGAGAGGGACGTAATTTGAGGGAGTTATTGGAGAGAGTTCTTATCAAAGAAGGGGGCTTATTAGGGAGAGAAAGGAAGGGGGGGGGGGTCTTATTCAAAAATGAATTTTTTATTCATACTCTTCAGGGATTTAATCAGCTTGAGAGTTTCTTTATGTTCATCTATGCTTAGGGATACGTAACAAGACAGCGTTATGAGGGTAACTTATTGTGACAATTAAGAAAAGTCTCTTCAACTACAGTTTAAAGTGAAGATCAAATGTAAAATCTTCTTTAGTAATTAAAGATGGTAATACGTTCATCGTATTTTCTCAAAACTTTTTGGGAGAGTTTTAACGATATACATGGGAAAAAGTAAAGTAAATAAGGTATGAAGATAGTATCAATTAAGGAGGTCTTATACAACTACATTTTTTTTAATTCAAGTTTTTAAAAAAGTTTCTACCCCTTGCAACTACCCGCTATGAAATAAGACCAACACATGCAGTGAGTTGTGAAGTTTTTTACAGACACTGCTTATAAGGGTTAGAAGGTGAACCTAAAATTTGTGGGTTTCCTTTAAATTGCTTGTGTAGAAAAATAAAAATGTCAAAAAATGTGTGTTTTGCCTGTCAAGAAAACTGAAAACAAAAAATTCTGCAAATGTTTTAGGTTCACCTCCAAGTGGGTTTCTTTTGCTCACATTTGATGCATAAACTAAGTGGCTACTTCAAAATCTTAGAGAACAGCAATGTTTACAAATCTGACATTTTGCATAAATTAAAAAGTATAGAAATAGTTGGTGAAATTAAAAAATTCCTGATGTCAAGTTTTACATTCTTGAGAGGTAATACTAGTGCAGATGGAATTGTGACAGATTGAAATAAGGGAAAAATATGAAGGAAACCAGTTTATCAGTTTTCTCATCAATACCGGGGCTAAATAATCATTAAAATGTGACCTAGCTCAAAAATACACAAAACGAAAACATAAATTTAAACCTGCAAACAGAGCTCTCTCGAATCTTTATTTGTCACTGTAATCCTCATTTGACACAAGCATCGTAACAACAAAATTCCTCTGCTTCAATCGTGTGCAATTTGTTTTGAAAAACTTGACAAAGCCAACCTAAAACAGCTTATTTTCCGTGGACAACTTTGTTTAATCCTTCTTGCAACACAAATTTGCGGCATTGCATCCTCGGAAATTTGAAAGACATTCGCGCGGGAGAGTTTCCCTCCAAAATAATTATATATCTTTATAAGTCTCTAACCAGGGTTGCTCTCTGCAGAAACACTCATCCAGATAATTCAACCTGTTTGACGAAACTTACGGAAATGCAGAAAGCAGCATACGAGACCTGCGCATTTGGCCTCTTTTCCATGAATGTCAAATTGTCAACCAATCAAATTGATCGTGTCAACAATTTTGCTGAATTCACAGTACCAGTAAACAGTTCTTCGATGTTGGCAGGGTTTAAGCCTTCTTAGCCTTTCATGATGAGCTCAGGCACCGTTAAATGGTCAAAATTACACAAAAAAAACATTTTTTGTATTTTGAAACCTGAAACCACCCTTCAGGAAATTAATTGAATTATGGTGCATGAATACTGTCATGTGAACATCTTTTATGTGGCATCACACCCATATGCCATTCCCAGACTCCCGGTTTTTATTTTGGGAGAAATAACAGTTTTAAGATACCCTTCCCCTATCCCTGAAAAACCCTTTTCATACATTTTCAGTTGTATAAGACCCCCTTAACTAATATTGAATAATTGTGTTTATGTTTTTGTTTTGTTTCGTTTTTGAAGTAGGTTTTGTGGTAAAATTTGTTTAAAGTATAAGTTGTAATATCAAACCTGTTTTTGATCGCAGCTGTCTAAGTCGCGGCATACCGATTATTATAGATCGCTTGTTGGTTATGAACTGTTCATTCGCCTCCAATTTTCCATTGTACCATTTTCCAGCGTAAATGTTGGGAATGAAACTGTCCCTTAACCACAACCAGTAGTAATCGGTAGTTCTTACTTCCTGAAATACAATTTTTTTGTTGTTGTTACACAGACGGGTTTTTAAAAGCTAAAATATTTTGGATGGAGTTGGGAGTTTGACTTTTACCATTTGGAATCTTATTTATCTATCTATATCTATCTGTAAATCTGTCTCTCTATCTGCCAGTTTATCTGTCTATTCTCAGCAAGCAATCACAAATTGGAGATCGGAGTTGGAAGATATGGAAATCCCATAGTCCTAGTTCAGAAAAGATTATGTTTATTTTGTGAAACTGACAAAATCGAAACAAAAGATCACATGTTAATTATATACAGAAAAACGTAAAAATTTGCTACCAAAACTCGATGGTAATTATCAAAATATAAAACTAAACCTAAGGAAAAGGCATTTTCAGAAATTACGAGCTTCAACTATTTTCAAACAATATTTCTACATTACAAAATCAATTTATCTTCAAATGCTTCCAGCTTTGAAAGATTACAATTTAGTGATTATTTAACATTATTGAGATTTATTCTTATCAATTTTACAACCGATAGATTTTTACTTCTATTTTAAAGTTTTAAAGCTATAACAACCTTTGTGCAGCAAATGGATCATAAGACTAAAGCAAGTCTACACCAAACTATTTTTGCTTAGATTCATCTTTCTGTCTTAGTCTTTCTCTTCTGTCCGTCTGTCTGTCTAATCGTCTTTCTGTCTGAATGGTTGTGTATCTTTGTGTTAATTGATTTTTTCATCTACACGTCAAACATCACGTACCTCTTCAATGAGTTGAAAGTCGTCTCCGACGGACTTGTATATAAGATAACGGTTGTAATCTTTTTGGCCAAAACACACTGTCATTAGAACAGCTAGGAAAACTATAAAAACCAACGTCTCTCTCACGACAGCATAAAATTTCATACGCTTTCTCTTTTCTTCCTTGTACCATTGCAGCTCGTCCTCGTCAGGCCTATCCTTGTCGTGGAATAAACTTTGTGTTTGTTCAATCTCTTGCTCGCAGCTATCATTACCACTCCCTTTTTGTTGCTTCCTTTTCCTGGCCTTGGTAAGTGCAAATGCTACCAGGGACGCAGTTACTATGACCTTCACTGGTTGAACTGCCAGGATTTCTTGTATCAGTGAGAGCAACATACAAGTCAACCACTCGTTGGCTTTTTCTTTGCCCCACATTAAACTGTAGAAAAACGTGAACGAAGCAGACGTCATACTTACACCGAAGCACAACAGCCATGCGATATATACACAAAAATGGGGGAGGCAAAGATCCTTTTCAGCATTGTTGAAAGCCGTTGGTTGATACAAATCTTTCCTTGAGCGCCCACTTTTAGAGTTTTTAAAAAGCCAGATAATTAAGACATTAATTGGAACTGCTACCAAACAGCTTTGAAAACCAACGATGATCTGTCTCAGTGAGATTTTCAGCGGACCAATGTGAATGAAATTCTCAGCTTTACCGTCAACATTGTAAAACATAGCGTTGGCAAGCATGGCGCTCAGGGCAATATTCAAACAACAAGTCACGCGCTGAACGCGTGTGAATAAGCAACCTGGTCTTTTTGTAACTGCCGATAACCACAGATGGCCATCAAAGAGTGAATTCGAAGCCCGAGAGCGAAAAGCTTTTTGAAAGCTTTCCTTACCTATCTGCGCATTGCAAGGAACTTTCCTTTCAATTTTACAGTCATCTCGATCAGTCGCTAGCCATTTATATATTTTAAAATTCCATTCTTGGGTAGTTTCTCTTTCTCGGACAAGGATGTACTCCAAGAACCATTCTGGGCTTGCTCCAAAGTTGTTATGGCAAATACTGATGTACTTCAAGTCCCCCAGACTTGTTGGTGTTGATATCACAAAGGTATCTACATTACCTCGTGCTAGAAGAACTCGGTTCTGGTTCATGTCAGGCTGAAAAAAAATAGTTTCAAATCAACAAAATTTTAAAGGTAAATTGTAGAGAAGAACAAAGTTGTTTTTTTCCATAGTATGCAAAACAGTTGCTTTTGCCTAGAAATTCGAAATCAGGATTTTCAACAATAACGTATTTCTGTTAGGATTCCAAGATTTAGAATCAAAACTTACACAACTCGAATCGTCTTCACCACCCAGAATGAGAATTCCAGAATTTGGCACTGATTATCTTGCAATTGGATTAAAGAAGATGAATCGTAAAAACCTAGATTATTGGTGCAATGCAAAGCATAACAAGAAAGTCCAAGTAAACGAAGAAACGCCAACAAAATAATTCTCTCCTCAAATCAGTTTTCGAAGAAAAGATTTACGGTTACATACACCACTGAGAGAAGGGAAAACCTATCAAAAAAAAGGTTACTTCTTGGCAAAAATATTGTCTTTTTTATTTGTTAATATTAAGTAACACAAGTTCCACTTTTCTCCGTGCTTATCGTATGGGTAAAGACTTCTTTAACCCTTGACAGCTATTTTAAGATTTGATGCTTACAAACTCCAAAACTATTACCCTAACGCCTATTACCCTACTGGCGAAATTTCATTTTAATCATTTAATTTTATGATTAAGGAAAATAGTACATTTATTAGCAACAGTGTAAAGGTTTTATACCTACCTGTATCGTGAAAGGATTGGTATTACCAAGAGAACCGTGTATCACCATGGTAACTTTTGCCGTTGTTCCACTGTTGGGATTTATACCAGTACTAATTCTGACGTAATACAAACTACCTTCCTTTTTCTCATCCACGAGCCACACTGGGGGACCAATCTGTTCAAATTGTTAAAAAATTGGTTAATGAGGAAGTCTTTATACTAGACGTATATATCAATGTGAATATCTAGAAAACGTCATGTGTCATGTTTTGAATGCCTTTGCTACGGTATGTAATCAGTTAGCTTTAGTTATTTTGAGTGGCGATTGTGTAGTTAACACCATTTTGTCGCACGTGTTAACAGTTTCGTTTTATTTTGTTTCGCAAAAAAAGGTTTTCTCACAAAAGCGATGATAAGATATTCTTTGTAGCAGTTCGTTGGAAACTCTTTCTTTCGAGGTTTGACGTTTTCTACCAGTTTGTATTTAGGTCACAAAAAGAGCAAACGTAATTTCGTTATGAAGCGGGTAATGCTAATACGGTTTCGAGAGGGCAGGTTTCATGTTCCGATTTTCTCACCGTTCAGTTTGGTGTATTTCTGATAAGGAGATCCATAAAAATCGTTAATTGCAATTCTCGCAATTATGATAGCCGAAAAAAAATCCTTTTTCTCTTGCAATAATGGTTGTCTTCAGCTGGCAGCTAGTATAAAAGTTGGGGTAAAATGAAAATAACTGTTTTACCTTATTTTGATCACGTTTGTCGGCCCTTCTTGCCAAAACAACGCCAATAATGTAAAGAAGGAAGATGCAAATTATTGTTGCTAACACGGCCACATTTCCCGTTGCACTTAGCTCGGACAGTGCTGAGAAAACTTTGTCGAAATCAATCGGGTTCGGTGCCACAACAACACCACCTCCAAACGGTGTAAGATGGTTACAGAGACATTGCATTGCAGTACCAGTTAACGCTGGTCCAGCCTATTGAGAAGAATAGTATTAATAATCACAGATAATGAGAAGAACAATGGTAGTATGATAATGATTATGGAACAGGCAAAAGAAATGGTAATAACAGTAAAAATGGCAATGAAAAAGGAATAGAACTCGGCAACGGCATTTATTTTTTAAGCTTAAATGTACCAACAAAATCCTACAACGATGTTACAATAACAACAATTAAATATGACATAGTTGAAAGAAACTTTCTGCTTGCCTACATTTATAACTACCCTTAACGCTTCTCAGAAGAATGTGTTAATTATATAGGAATTTGCCATTCCTAAATCAGTTTAGAACGACCAAAAATATATTTCTGATTTGCTCTTTACTCCGTTCTTCTGATCATTAGGGTTTTGTTTTCGCGGCCTTCAGCTTTGCGAACAGAAAATAAGTAAAAGTTACTCCTTGAAGATAAACAAATACTGAGAACATTTTTGTTATCACGTCCTCGTCATCCCGAAAACTTCAAAATAGGTCTTTTCACGTTCTGTTTCCAGCAATAACAACGTGCAGGTGCTCAGCTCGATGCATTCCAATGTGCGGTTATTGTGTTTACTATACTTCTTTGCCGTCGCCGTTGGCGTCGCCGTCCTCATTGCTTAAACTCCCTATTGGCCCTAAGTTTGGAATCTACTGCCTGAAAATGCAAGGTACGTTTCTGCGATATTTGTGTTTAGTACACATACTTAAAGGCTTGCCTTAAATTCTTCATTGCTCGAATTGCATTTTATGTTGTACGTAATAGACACGTTAGTATTTTTCTGAGATTATACAAATTTGTTAACAGTTTTGAAATACATCTTTACACTTTGTTTATTATCTAACTATCATACAGTAGTAAGTAGTTTTAACAATTGGATTTTAATTGTTTTAATACCGGTAGTTTTTCCTATATTTTAATCTAGAGTTTCCTCATTTGGTGGTTGTTTTACTCGCTTTTAAATATGACATTTAAATAAAGTTATTCACTCATTTAAAATTTGAAAGTTGAAATGCGAAACTGAAAAGCATTTCTCACCTTGCACCCATCTGAAGTCCACTTTTGCTTTGAATCCGACCAATATAAACAGTTTTGTTTGGCGATTTTTACTGTATAGTTTACATCAGTCCGTGGATCATACTGAGGTATAATGGATTTATTGACAGCAGTAGCAGGGGTTGGAGGAGGATCTTTATCTTCTACGCATGCTCTTTTCTGTCTCCGCTTACCAAAACAGGATCTTCTCGACCTCCTCTCTTCTTTTGCTTCTTTCTGTGAGATCAGAACTCCAAAATAGTACAAACCTGTGCTGTTAATAATGCCTTCCCCAAGAAACACCGTGAATGGATTTGAAGTGCAGTTAGAAAGGTTTGTCCTTAATTCTGAAGATCCGCTTAAGCTACATGTTGATATGTCTGGTAGATGAAAACGTCTGTCATATTGATCAGCTTTAGGGCGTTTACCAAATCCGACCAATAATTCGAAGCTAACAGAATTGTTGTCTGGAGCAACCGTTAAAAAAAGAGAAGTCGGTAATTTTTCAATGGAAACAACATGAACATTAACAGTCTCAGGCTTCATAAAGTAATGTGTGTAATTTACATCAGTTGGAATTTTTGGTTTAATGCCTGATGGAACTGTGATCGATACTGGCGTGGATAATCCAGAAACATTTACTCCTCTGATATCAAAATCAACCACACCGGACGTTACTTCATTAGCACTTTCATCCCATGTGTAAGGATTGAATGTAAACGTCTTCATCTGTAGGTAAATTATAAAATAACAAAAAATAATTAGTACCAATAAGACTAGTGGTAACCAAATGTTGTAAATGCTGTCCAGAAAGCTTGTTACTTTGTTTGTGACTTTTTGGTAAGCTTTGTTGTTTTGGCTCTCTGCATTGAGCTCAGGGTATTTCTCAGTCTAACTTGTTTGTCTGTTATGTGCAATGTCAAACGGCGATTATTAACAAATATTTCCCGCAGGGGAAGTGCATGGCGGTAGATACGCCAAGCGTCGAGCTATATATAAGCGGTAGGCACCAACCCTGAGGGGAATAGTTGTTTTAGTATTTTACCAAATTAGTTGGATAAAATGTTTTTCTCTTTAAAAAAATAGGAAACTTCCTTCGCAATTGACGTTAAATATATTTTTTTTTAATTTATTGGCCAACGCCTGCTTTTTAGGCAGAAGAAAATGATTTTAATTACCACAACAGTTATTGAGGATTTTCCTGCAAGTTTCGTGATTTCGTTTCCAGGAGGAAGGTCAATTCCCGCGTTGCCTTGTTTGAGTTTCATTTTCTCAAGCTTGGCCGGTGTCACTTTAACAGCAGTTAATGATACTACTCCCAAGTCAAGAGTCACGGAATTTTCTCCTGCTACCATGTCAGATAAAATGTCTTGCACAAAGGAATCTATTTGGTTCATTTCATTGTCAAAGTGCTTTTTGTAAACCTGAAGCAAAAAAAAATAAATGTTTACTTAACACTAAAAAGGGTTCCTCATACTATTTTATGTCGAGGATATAATTTTGAATAATTTTTCAAAACTTTAAGAGCTAGGAAAACGTTAATTTAGTTTAAATTACTTTTTTGTGCACCTTTAAAAGGTTTCAAAAGATTGGGTACATAACTAAACTCACAACTTCAGCGCATACGTGCCAATGTTAACTTGCAGTCACTATATTGGGCACTTTGGCGGCATTGGTAGTGTACATTACCTATGCTATACTATACTATGCTATGCTTTGCTATGCTATGCTATGCTATGCTATGCTATGCTATGCTATGCTATGCTATGCTATGCTATGCTATGCTATCCTATGCTACGCTATGCTATGCTACGCTATGCTATGCTACGCTATGCTATGCTACGCTATGCTATGCTATGCTCTAGTGTGCTGTACTGTACTGTACTATACTATTCTATACTATACTTTACTATACTATACTATACTATAC
>JAOCNB020157404.1:0-17866 GCA_026546465.2 Palythoa caribaeorum | reverse complement strand
CTTCTCTGCGGCAGAGAAACTATAAAGCCGCACGAAAATAAGCAAATACTTGTCATATAATAATTTGTATATAACGAACGTTATGATTAGTCAACATGTAGATAACGTGAAAATTTAAGAGACTAACTACATTTTGACTTCTGTGTATTAAATTATAACATGGAATCTATTTCAGAATTTGTTTAAAACCTAGTAACGCCAACTTTAACTATCCAAAAACTGTCTAATAATAACAAACTACAACTTGGACTAACTGTGGCGTTTGTGTATTACCGAATTGCTTTTAATAATTAAGACCTAAGCCTCTAACAAGGTTCTTGACGAAATCAAGAAAAAAGAGGGAATGATCACAGTCTTCCTGTGATTAGTCACTTCTAAATAATCTTTTAACAGGGAGCCGTAAAGGGATTCTCGGCTCGGTAAATAGCTCACGCGAAGCGATTCGTTTTGATAATTTCCATAATTTGAATTTCCCGCGCGCTGCCATCTTGAAATGTGACGTATTCAGTTGCCGTGCCAGACTCCCATCTGCTCATTGCTTTTGAATCATTGAATCATTCGCAAGAGTGGCGACTGGACTTGCAAAGGGAAACACATCACCCATCAAGATGGCGGCGCGCAGGAAATACAAACTATGGAACTGATCAAGGTAAATCGCTAAGTGTAAACGATAAATTAGGAAATGCCAAATTTGAAATACTGATATGGAAACAAGTCTCCTGCAGGATACCTTTAAGAGATCAAAATTCTAAAACTACCCGATATCATAATTAGCAAAAAATTATAAACTAATGCCTTGAATTTTTCAAAAGAATTACGAATACTCTAAGAGGTCATATATCAACAATTTGAAAGACTGTCTGATCAGGTATGCACACCCTTTAATTTCTTGTAAACTGGTTGCATCAGATGCATTCGATAACTGATCAAACACTCTTTCATATTGTGGACATAGTACCTCTTAAAGTTTGGCATGCTGTTTCAGTGTTTTGTACCAATTTCCTTATGAATCTCCTTGGGGCATTCATCTCGGGAGAGTTCTAATCTAAGTTATGATGGTTTTTTATAGCTAATGTTGCCGTTGACTCTTGCTATGCAGTAACAAAAATTTCTAACTAGAATTAATTTGTTGTTATAATTATCAACAACACTATCATAAAACGAAACAAACAAAAAAAATTGTAAAATAAAACAAAAACAAACAATTCGTTGACTTTGTACTTTGGCAACATACCATTGACGATGCCCTAAGGCCATTATAAAGTAAATCAGCACAGAAAACCGAAGAAGAATGCTAAATATCTGAAGTATCCACAATAATCTTCGCAAACATTGTGTCATCACGGACGTATGCATGTTTCTCCAGGTCCGTCAGGGGGAAAAACAAGGGGCATCCTGACGCTATATTCATCTCCCTCTGTGGCTTCTGGAATGAGGAGCTGTTTGGATCAGGCCTGAACGCGTCAATAACGTGCTCGACGTTATCTTGATCCAATATCATCAAGGTCACCTTCTGTCTGAATGGCCAGCGGAGCAATGCGTCGTACTGTCCCCGCATGACCACAAAAAATAACGAGATGTGGGTGCCTTTCCCCATTCCGTCACCATTAAGGTAGATCCTTGCACACATTTTGTATCCATGGCGACTCGTGTAGAAGCTGGGGCTGTAAAAGGACGTCTGGCGTCCTCCTTGTGCATCATTCCTTCTCCGTGTAAAATCTGTTATTTTCCAGAGTAAAATGCCGTTATAACTGCTAACTTCCTGTTGCCTGATGTACTCTTCAAGGTCAGCCAATGCGACATTTCTAAGAGCCATCATGTGATCCTGGGATTCCACTCTCCTCTCCAATCGTCTGATGGTTTCTTGAGCTAACTCCTGTTGTCGCTGTAGGTAACTGTTCTGATGGCGCGCATCCTCAACATTTCGCCCGTTCTCACCTAACAGAACTTCGTGATCTGCTACCCTGTGTTCAACATTAACTAGTCGTCTAGCAACCTCTGCTTGAGGTGTACTTTCAGGGTTGGCATTGAGGGAACGACAGGTACTGGCACCTTCACTGCTATTGCTGGGCAAAGAAACAGCTCTTCTCTCTACACTTGAGATTCGGTCACTCTGCTCTCTCAATCTTTGCCTCAAATCTTTGTTCTCGTTTGTGACACTCTCTACTTGGCTTAACAGACTTCTCATAGTGCTTTCTGAATCACTTAGAAAGGATGCAGCAGCTGAAGCAGTTGCTCCCATGGCAGATGCCAAAGTCCCTCCCATTACAGAGGCTGCAGCTCCTCCCATTGCAGAGGTTGCATCTCCTGCCTTGGCAGACGTTACAGCTCCTCCAATAACGGAGGCTGCAGCCCCTGCATTAGCACCAGCACTACTTACAAATGGGCTCTGTATTTGGTCACGCAAATTCATGATAATTGCAAGCACTAGAGAGAGATGGGGTACAAGTGCGTCTTTCATGTGCTTTTTCCTGTCGCCTGAGGTCATCGCCTGACAAACAAAAAAAATCCAATTTTTAGCACTGTTCAAAATTGTCGTCTCCTTATAGTTTTCTTTTTTCTCTCTGCAGATTTTAAGAAAGAGAGTTTGATATTCCAGCCACAAAAGGTATGTCTTCACTTGAGCAACTCAGTTTTGTTACAATAAATTTAAGCACAAGCTTGTACAGTAGTCTTGAAAAGTAGAAACAGTATGCCAGTGTCGTTCATTCGACTTGTGAAACCCTATAAAATGTTAATGTATCTAACTCGTCTTAAAGAATTGAAATGATTAGTTTTATTCACTTAAACCAAATATTGAAACTCTTTAAAACGTTTCATTTATGTTAGTTTCACAATATTAAAAAGAAAACATACGAATTTGCTCAATGCAATTTTGATTCGATTCCTTTATTTTTTATGCTGGAAAACCTTTTGGACTTCAGACTTAAATTTGCAGGAAATGTTTTCAAGATTGTGTGGGTCCTGAAAAACATGAAATCAAATTCTTACACTGGCGCGATAGACAAAAAATACTACTGAGAAAAAAGGACTTTAGTACAGATGGACACAGCGAGCAAGAGGTGTTACAGCGAAATGTTGAAATGAGGTCCTTTCTAGTCATCGTTAGCATTAAGTGAAAGTAAGATTCGTACACCTATGGTCTTCGGTAGCAATATTAGAATGGAGTTGAAAGTCGATGTTCTTAAAACATCTAGTAGATACAGTAAAGCCTCTAGAAAAGTAGGAGAGCCTTAAGCGCTGAAAACGTGCATACCCTTTAAAAATTTATAAGCGGGTGTTTGCAACAATTTTGACGATAGTTTTAAATTGAAATTTCACGCAACACGAATTACTTAGTTTAGATAATAAAAAAAATTATTTTGTCCTAAACATTATTGCTTTTTTACAACTACTACTACAGCTGACACTACAATTTTATTACTACCACCACCATCTCTACTACTAATATTACTGTTACTATGTGTGCTACTAAACTACAACTGCTGCTAATGTATCACTACTACTACAACAACTACAAGTAACAGTAATAATCATAATTACAATCCCAATCATGATGATGAGGAGGAGTAGGAGGAGGATAAGGACCAGCTACATACCTCATTCTGGGTACAGCCTGCCTGTACAAACGGACAAGGCCCTGCTATGGCCTCGCAATCTCCCTTGACAGGGTCCTGGTGCTCTTGGATCTAACAAATCAAAGTACAAGTGATTCCACTGTTTCATATAAAATCATTTGTAAGTACAAACAATTATAGTGATATTTTTTTTAAAAAAATTAAAACAAAGATGCAATAAATGATTATTTTGATAATGGGAGTTAGATAAATTCTGGGAGTAATTGTTCTACACTCAAAAGGGATAATACGCATTCGCACATTGGATAATGTAAAAATGATGCCATAACTTTGCCTTTGTTCAAAACCTTTTGTCAATGGGCCCTGTCTTACCGTAAATGGTACGTACAAAAGCACTGCATGAATGAACGTATTTTACACAGTTATAAAGCTGATCTATAATATAATATAATAATAATAATAATAATGATAATAATAATAATAATATAGACAGTTAGCGTTGTTCCTATAGTTATTGGCGCCCTAGGGATGATTAGCCATCGATTTCAAGACTGGCTATCTAAGGGAGAGATCGAATGCCCAGTTGAGATGTTGCAGAAGGTTTGTCGGCTTGGAACTGCAAGGATTCTGAGAAAGGTGCTAGACACCTTAGGCTACAGGGTGTAGCTTGATGTCTTGTGTGAATCCAGCAAACTGCTGTGAACAACATCAACAACAACAACAACAATAATAATAACAATAATAATAATAATAATAATTATAGTAATAATAATAATAATAATAATAATAATAATAATGATAATAATATGAGTAACAGCGACTCCCTGAAAGGGCTCATCACTGCAAAGGCACCATGGTGCTCAGTGAGGTCGGGTCGAATGCATACAATGGCGCTTCAGTCTCCTGCCAAACGGTCCATGTCTGACCTCAGAGCACATATCGACAGCCAGATGTAATTAGCTATGTCAATTTTTCTCCGAGAATGAAACCACAGGGGGTGATAATGACAAGGTAGGACTCTTGCACAGATAATAAAGCAAAAAGAAAAAGAAAAAGTGACAACAATATGGATTTTTGACTTTGCTAAAAGTCGACACCCAACTGTTAAATTAATAGGCCTTATTCACAATAAAATTATTGGAAGCGTGAAAGAACTTTGGGATTTATTTATGTCACGTGGTCTACCAGAGAGCAAACAGATGAGAGTATCATATTAAATGTTAACAGTTACAATGAATATGTGGATTTATGGCGAATTTCCTTTTAGCTTCTTAGAAGTTTTCATCTAAACATTTTTTCTTGCAACAGAAAACGAAGTCCTAGCCTGAGGAAACAGGTGTGCGGTGTTTGGTGGCAACAACGATCGATGTTATCAAATACAAATCGTGCGAAATAGTTTAGCAGTATGGTACCATTTATTGATTTAGAATTATTATAATTTTACATAAAGTCTTTCTTCAGGTACATGAACAAGCACGAGGTAAAGAAAATAGGCTTTTTCACATGATCCGATCCGAAATTGTACTATATATGGTCACAGCTTATCAGCTGAAAATTTTTTCGAGTGACATAGAATTTGAAGGTTTGCTCAATTCACTTCCTGGACGGTAAACTGGTAAACCACAAGAGAAAATTCCTTGCTAAATCTTTACCTTAAAGCAGCGAAAAAGAATGGCGAATCGCTTTAAATCTACTGAGAATAGGAAAAAATGCGTCTTGAGACATCTGTTGTGAAGGCTATGAGAACCAGGAAAACTTAGTCCCGAATATGAAACACATTAAAAATTTAAAACAATTATTACTTAGATATAAATAATAGAGCCTTGCGATGTGTTGTACAAAAGGTACAAATAAATGAACTTAAACTATCTTACAGCAATCCCTCTGAATGCATGTGTTTTGTTTGTGTTGTGACTGACTGGGACTCAGTCCCAGTCTCTGTCTCACTAGCTAGGACTGAAACGTTGTTTGTTCGCCTCGTGGAGTTTTATAGCTTAAGTTACCGAGGCTTGTTTTCATCACTGTTTCTGAGGCATATCTAGTGGAAATTCTACATTTGCAATAAAAACATTTTTTGGGTGCAAACACTCAGAAACAAAAAGGAAATTCGCCTTAAATCAACAGATTAACAGTAACTTTTAACATTTGATATGATTCTCTTAGATGCTTGCACCCCTTGTTGACCACTTAGATAAATAAATACCGAGACTCTTGTCGCGCTTCCAGTATCGTGAATAAGACCTATTCAAATTTAGCATCACCTATCGAAACAAAACAACTAAACAACAAAAAAAAGTAAAACTCTCGACGGTAAAATTAATTTTAAAAAAAACATGATCTCGTAAATATACTTTAATGAATTGCAAATAACTGTCAGTAAGTGTTTTTAAATATTATATTAAAAGATAACCTTGTACTCACTTTAGAGCGTTGGACTTCCAGATTACAGTTGGAGCACTTCACTGGGTAGGCAGAACAGTCAGAATTCAAATGGGCCTTTGGAGTGGGACAAAAGCATGACTGTATTACACATTCAGGGTAGATATCCATTTGATAAAGTCATGAATAAAAACCATATCAGTGATATGGTATTGAACTTTACTAGCTAAGACCCTTTGTAACAAATTGTATTACACATTTAGGGTAGATATCCATATGATAAAGCCGTTAATAAAACCCATATCTGCCAAAAAAGCCATGGATATCATTGAAGTGATATCATATATCATTGAAGTGATATCATATCAATTTTCGTAAAATGGTCCAATTAATGAGTCCGATATAGATACTTTCAACCAATCAAATTACTTGTATCATTGTCACAAGTTTTGTGCGGTTCCCCCCGTTTTTCAAACAATATATATGCCTTATTGAACAAGCCTGTTCGGTCAAGATTGCTGGATGTTAGCCAAATTCCTTTTTTGCGTTATATGGACGAAGTCGAGGAACATGAAAATGCAAAAAAAGAATGGAAGAATTTACCAACAAATCATTTGTCGTGTTTGGGGCTTAAATATACATGAAGAGTACACACCTCCATTAGATTTGCATTTATATCTGCTTTGCAGTAGTTGCATTCTACCAGGCGACAGGGACACTCTGATTCTAAATGTTGAGCCAGATCAGCTTTTTTAACCATCATTCCACAAGCTGGATAGGGACAAGCACTTTTTGCAAAGTCACAGACTGAAGTGTGAGCCTGTAGGAAAAATACTGTGTTTATTTACAATAGAAATAATATGCAAGCGTAAAATGTTGGTGACAAGTGGTTCATACAGTATTTTATGTCTGGTTCATCAATGCTCAGTGCAGCAAATTGAGTGTAAACTGTTATTACTACAAGGCAATGCATAGTTTCTCTGTTTGCTGTTCTGCTTTGTGTAAACGGAATAAGACCATTATTTGTTTCACTGCTAAACAGTTTTGAAATTTTGAAGGGCCGTAGCCATCGAAGACTGCAGTTCGAGCAGTCAAAAGCTCATAGTTTTTAATCATTTTAGCCAGAGATCATTTTAAATTTGTAGCTAAGTTTTTAAATTGTTTTAATATCTCAGTTTAGGGTCCTTTGGACAGTATAGTACCCCTATCAGACTCTTTTTTATAATATATACTAATACATCATTGGGTTTATACTGTGTATTAATTTGCGTACTGGGTGTGCATGCAGACAGCACAAGTGTACTTTCGGGAGATGATTAGAAGAACACGGAATTCTGAAACTACGTGTCAAATGGCCAGTAAGATTCGGGCCGATGAGGTACTTTTTCTTTTTTTACTTTTTTTCATTTTTTGATGATTTTGTTTGGTGGACTACTTCTTGTAAATACTCAACCTTACTGTTTATCTGATCGTGAAGGTGAGAGACACGAGACTGTTTTTTCGCCATTGGGTTCAACACACATTACATATAACTGAATATAATACTACTACAACAAACAAACTATAGATAATGACGATAAAGCTCACAAGAAACCGGAAGGCTGATGGAATGTGAGCTCCCCTCAAAATAAGACTGAAATACATTATGAGCAAAACTGAGCAGTTTCCCTGCTTAGAGCCATGCTTTTCTTTGGGGATCTTATTGGGATTGTTTACTCCGTTTTGGATCTGGTAAGTCAGCGTGGCTGTACGAGTGTATATAACCGACACGTCAGTCAACCATCAGCTTTCCGAACCTCGTGGACTGTATGGTACCTTTATAATGATATTATAGCAGAGTGACACAGTACTATATTATCTTTATGTAATGAGCAATGTAAGCCCTTTCAGTGCTGAACCACTAACAGCAGTCTCTTGTACGATTTTGCTTCTTTCTTGGCTACTTGTTTCTCAGCGAGTACCAAGTCTCCCACTTCATTATCCATGGACTTTACTTTCTGATTTCTATCTGCGTAACCCTTCATTTTCTTATTTTTCTCCCATGCCATAGTCTCTTTGATACAGCTCTTTGAAGTTAATTTCTTGCAGTCCTTACCTTTCCATATTTGTTGGCAGCCTGGTGCGAGACTTGTGGCTTGGATATACAGTGCCTGCTGGCATTATTACTATGATGCAGTGTGGAGCAATGCGTCTTCTCTGATAAGGAGGTAAAGCCGTAGATCCAGTCTCTTATTTTTCTATCAACTAAAGGAATTTAAAAGAACCCACAACATTTGTGGAAAAAAATAAGGTAGAACCGATGCAAAGGTCTGTCGGTTGAAGGCATATCGTAACCTTTTTCCTACTTAGTTTTCAAGGGTGCATGTTATCAAACTTGTAAAATATTAACTTCTTTATTTCGTGATAAAGTAGACATTTTCTGAATATTCGTTTCAAAACAAAACAAAATGAACGTCACTTTTAGTTCAGAAGTTGAGACCTCTACAGTTTCTTCAGTGGTTCTCCAAGCAAAGCCATTACTTTAAAAAATCCTTCCATAAAGTCAACATTTACTCCTGCAAAGAAGGGCATACTGCTGATTCAGTGGGCCTGCATGACCGCCCTAAGGCTGCACAATTTCGCCACTGGGTCTCAAGAATTACTAACTTGCCAAAGAACTTAACTGCTGTATAAAGTTCAATCTGCTTTTCTGTAAGCTTAGTGTGATACCATTATCCCCGCACAACAGCAGTACGTCTCTCACTGATCTGTTGTGTTTCTCTTGACTTCCCCCAAAGACCACAGACGCTTAATGAATAGTGTTCATTCCCTGGGCTACCACTTTCTGAACCTCTTCGCTGAATATCTCAGTATACTGCTCAAGCTAAAGTGTTATCTTTCAAAGTGCTTGAGTTCTCTTGGCATGTAGAACAGGGTAAATTTTCTGCTTATTCCCTTAACCAATTCTGACTGCATGTAGTTGTCATGTGAGTGTAAGAAACACTTTGAACTGTTCAACCTAATTTCTATTTCCTCTTGTGTGGGAAAAGCGTGTCTGACCCTCTTAATGTTTTGGTTGGGATTCTTGTCCAGGCTTGGCCTGATTCTTTCTTCTTTACTCACTCTGTGTAGCTTTAAACCTTTCTACTAATGGTAGTAGAAGGCCTTGATTCAATGGGCTGCTTCTCATCACCCTGAAGTGTTTCTCTGTCATGGCCATTACATCCACCTCTGTGTGGTGGTATGTAGGTGTACAGGGTGCAGTTTATTTCTGGATCCACTGTTGGACTGTTAGAACGGCATGAGTTAACCTAGCATGCAGAATGCTTCTTTAGCATTTTCTTCATCTTGAGCAGTGTGATGTAGCCCAATATCCTGATTTGACTTCAATTGGCTTATTAGCTGGTCGCCTTGCTAACTGACAAGTAGTTCGTTCTTCCACATTTAAAGTACCATTTTCCAATTGTCGAACATGGCTTTGCGGAGAGTGTGCTTTGTTGCTACACTTCAAGCACATATGCTCAGCCTGGGACTGTCCTCGATCATTGTTTCTTCAGATGTATCGCTCAGGTTTGGTTATTCCCTTACCTCTGTTTTTTCCTTTGGGCTCCTTGTTTTTGTTACTAAGGTGTGGAGCTCTCATCCTGCAAAATCTCATAAACCCAAGCTGTTCCTCATACATATCTGAAATCTCATTTATGCAAATGATTTCATTTTACACCATGTTTTTATGTGTCTTTGTAATAATTAGCATAATAATAGCTTGATCTAAGGTGGTTGAAAAACACCACAACGCCAACGGCCTGTTGTCAACCACAACGCCAATGGCCTGTTATCTGTATTCTTTGCCTCAACGTTTCAAAAGTAATCCAATAGCTATTCTGAGCCACAAATTGTTGAACATACTATTTGTGTGACCTTATTTCGACCAAAGCTGACTCAGCTTTATACTCTTACGAGGTCAGTGAAATGAGCAAAAGCTTCTGCTGGGGGCTTATTAACCTGTGACAGATTAGTGTTCCATCCAGCTGGTGTCAATGACTGTCATCCGCCTAACACTACACCAACCAGTGCGCCTCTTGTTTTCCACATTTCCCTCGTCTTCACAAGGTAGGCAATGGCTCTAGTTGACCAAATGGCTTGTAAAATGATTTATCATATACTGTACTGTACACTCCTGTATAATTTATAATAATATAGATACTATCTTTTTCATGTTGTACCTCAAGGTCTTTGACTTCTCCTTTCCAGTTACATCCTTCCTCCTTTGATCGGCAATGAACTTTCAGGCCAAGAACCTCTCTTTTCATAAAGTTGTCAGGGTAAATCTGCATAACCATTATTGACAAAATGTTAATTACTAGGCAAGTAAAAAAAAAAAGGTTCTGGCCCACCATAAAATGTATCTGGCAGTTTGCGAAATTAGGAGAAAATTTTACTTTCATTTCAATTTCCCTATTTAACACATTAAGGGAAATAAGCACATTTGTATACTAACAATTGCTCCTGTAAATGTTAATTTCAAATGGCCATTCGCTGTTTTGGACCTGGATCTGAGTCAAAATTTACACAGATGAAATTTTGGTGTCTGATGTACAGCTACACGCATTTTATAAGAACCAGTATATTTTCCAAGGCTCTTTGGTTTCAAATTTTTGGCACCTTCAGCCTTGAATTGTTCTTTAATTGACCGTTATATTTTCTTTGCTATCGCACGTAACTGATAATACTTTGATACTGGACTGATGATTATAACAAGTGAACGATACTGTGGTTATATGTATGTTTTTGTAGTAAACAGCTGCTATTAATATGTAACAGATAAATATGAGCGGGATACCTTTATGGGCATTTTAAAATGCGAGCCGACAGCGAGCTGTCTTAAAGCCCATAAAGGTCGGACGTGAATATTTTCTTACTATTCAATCCTCTTGGTTAGTTCTATTATATTGTGCTAATATTTTTGAAATAAAAGTTGATCTGCCCAGAAATTTCAAGTTTTATTACATCCAAACATGGAAGAGATCCTTATCAAATTTTGAAAAAATTCACGGTTTATGATTTCTTTTGTTAACGTTTTGTGAATTATTGAGTTGGATAATAGTTCTTTCTTTTTTTTAATATAAAACTATAGGTAAAAATAATAGATATAATATTTAAAAATTAAACGTTTTCGATCTAACAGATTTTAATCTTCGGAGTTAAAACTGAACTCTGAAGATGATATGTTAGATTGAAAACGTTTAGTTTTTAAATATTATATCTATTGATTTTACCTATAGTTAAATACTAAATTTTAAGCAGGCTGAATTATGACAGTTCTTGATTTGTTCTTAAATTTTTTGCCAACTTGAGCCTCGCTGTTCTTATAAAGTTGTTCTCATAAAAAATACGTGTAGTACCCTTACATACCTTTTCTCGAGGCAAAAACTCTTCACAAACAAGACATTGTAGACGAGAATCACGATTTCTGCAATTATTTTTTCCAAAAGGGAATGAGGGTTTGAAGCTTTCAAATTTCAAATGGTACAAAAATGTTGGAAGAATGTTTTTGGTTTTGGCTTGCACCATTCTAACCGCAAATACTTTAATTTTCTTTTTTAAAAGAATTTTTTATAGAAACGTTTTCAGAGATGCTGCTCTTCTGCAGTTAAGATTAACTGAGGAAAAGAACATCTGCAAAAACGTTTTTATAAAAAATTCTGAAAAAAAAAATTAAAGTATTTTAGGCCTGAATGGCACAAACAAAACCCAGAAATGTCAATTTCTTTCATGGCCTAAAATGAAGTATTTTAATTATGTTGAGAGAAATAAAAGAATATTCGACGATGTTGAAGGAACATTTATTACTTTAACATGAAAATTAAAAAATCTGGAAAGAAAAATTTACATAACCTGTTATGATATTACAATAATAATCAATAAACTAAATGCAACGGCTACATAATGGGTCTGCGCTCGCTCGGACTTATTGGTCATTGTAGCTTTGTGGCGTTCAACGTCTGGGTGTGTGTAAACCTAAAATGGACTATATTTGTGAATGGCACTGACTGACGTTTCAACAACCTGATCTGAAGTTATCTGCAAATTTGTGTGTTGTGATTGCATCGTATTTTAGTACTGTGGTGGTTGACCTGATTGGTCAGCAGTGATATTATGTTATTGATCGTCGGTCATGTAAACCATGACGGTATTGGCTTAGATGGCTGGTTGGTGATTGGTGCATTTCAATACTGTTGGTGATTGGTGTTCGGCCCCATTCGATTATCTATACTAATTAAGACAAAACTGTTAATGGAGAGCCTGATAATGTTGTATAATCATATAGAGGGTTATTCACCATGTATATAAAATTTGTATATTTTAAAAAAGATTACTGTACATTGTCAAGGTTACTCCTGTAAAATGTATAAAAGTATAAATTTAAGGTATATTTTGACAATGTATGAAAACATTTTGTGCTTAAATGTATACTTTTTGTATAATACATTGAATGTAATTTTGGTAATTTTCTCAATAAACTATTGAGTTCTTACTTTTAACTATCTTGGTGAAGAACATTTGTAACACTATGTTCATTTATTTTGCAAATTTCTGTGAAATTCTTGCTTTAATGGCCCAGCTGGTCCAGAAATTACTTAGTTCAAACAGATGTTCTTAAATTTGTAGTGTTTTGGTTTCTGTATTTTTAAGTCAAGTTCCGGAACCTCAAGTTTGAAAATCTGAAATGATTTTTGCCATATTATATTTCAACTCTCTTGACAATGTTTCATATTCTTGCATTCACCTGTACTTGGTATATCAAATTAAGCTGCAATACCGTTGTGTTTGTAGACACTCGAATAACAACGCTACTCCAATAGTGGATTCACTCAGATTGAATTTATTCACTAATGCATGTGGTATACAACTGAATACAGCTGACCACAAAGTGATACACTATAACAAATACCATTTGCCATGCCAATCAAATTCCATATATCTAATTACTCAGGTAGTAGCCATTATAACTAAAGTATTGGTTGTGGTCTTACTATATAGGCAAAGTTTACTTTCATAAAGTGAAGTTTTAATTATCGTAAATTGCTTTTCAAGTGAGACCAACCTTTTACAGTTTAACATTGTAAACTCAACTCTAGCAAGTTTAATTTCTATGGAGATGGTGGGTAGATGAAAAGTTATAATGATATATGTGGCTATATCTAACTGTGAATAAGTATATATAGATAATGTGGTAATTTTTACATAATCTTTAAATAATCATAACTATTTTTCTCTTCTGTCCATACATACGTATTTATATATGCAGCATATATATGCATCTGATCTACATATGAAGGGGTCAACATTATTAAAAAGAAATACAATTTTTGTCATATTGTTAAATATGCTAGATGCCACTGGGAAATGTAAAACAAAGAAGAAAAATCACACTTTTCAAGATTATTAATTGTGTTTTGTCTTGGAGTTCAACAAGTTTTTTTGCATCCCAGTATGACAGTGTATTTTGTACCAGCAAGATATTACACCTCTTTCTGCAAAGGGCCTTAATTGCCTGTCACTCACTTTTGGATGTTTACATTATATATTGTTGAGGATGTGGTAAGAAAAACTGCAGCAAGTTACTTGTAGTTCTGTTATAGTTACTAAGAAACAAAATATATAATTTTATGTACACTCACCTTGCCTACTGATCATTGCAAGATTGCCAATGGCAGTGTCCACAGTCTGTTGCAATTAATGACAACAGATTGTGGACACTGCTATTGTCGATCTCAACCTGGGCTTCTTCCCACTCAAACCATTGATAATCTAAAATATATAAACATGCATAAAAATTATTTAAAATAAACCCATAAATCAACCAAACTGGTGCCAAGTGGCAACTATGATGCATAACAAAGTAAAGTTGAAGCATAACGCTTGTGTGATGTGGCTGGAATAATAAGTTTAACTGTGTTGCACAAACGTGCTGATAATGACACAGCCACTAAATGGGGCACTATGGCCTCGCGGGGGTCAGAGGGAATAAGCCCGTACTGAAACCCTTCAAATAAAGAGTGAGCCTGAATGTTAGCAGCCATGGATAACTGTTTAGGCCTTTTTGGGCCTCATCAGCATGGCATAGCTAACAAACAGGCTCAGATTCCCACAGAAAATACAAAGTAAAGTTGAAGCATAACGCCAGTACGGGCTTAGTCCCTCTGACCTGCGAGGCCATAGTGCCCCATTTAGTGGCTGTGTCATTATCAGCACGTTTGTGCAACACAGTTATACTTATGATGCATAACACTTGTCAATTGTGTAGGAATTGCCTGTAATTCATATTTGGAAGTAAAGTTTATATTTTGTTGACGATATAGTAAGAAAAGCTGCAATGAGCTACTTCTGGTTGGCATATATAATAGGACTACAGTACTGCTGACAGTCTAATTGGAAATAATTGGATGAAAAAAATTCCAAGAACAGCAAAATTGGGCAAGGCCATAGACCGTAGTCCTATTTTGCTGTCAGAGGAATGTTCTTAATTCAATTACCTCCAGATTGGACAAGCATGTAATCCTCTTAGTTAATTATATAGTTTTGCTGCTTTGCTTTGCTGCTTTTGCCAGCCATTCATTAAAAAAATTCAACCAAGTTTTGGAGCTCTTTGAAATATTCTTGTTGAAGGTAAGTTAGTCTTCTTCTACATGACAGGAATTCTATTGACAGTTTAAAGTATTGTTAACTTTGCCTCCAAAATTGACAAAACAGAAATTAAATTAAGGCTACCAAAGTCAGAAAACTCCATCATTTTCTGACAACTGCAGCTTGCCTTGGTGATAGATGTGCATGTGAAATTGATGAAAGCCTATTTCAGCTAACAAGTGCTTTATGCTGATTGGTCAATTTGGTGTTTGCTTGAATCTGATTGGCCCAGCCAAACTATCTTATTATATAATTTCAAAATTGGATACTTCATATAAATGTCTGAAAGTTTTCATAGAAACAGATCCAATTAATGATTAATTGGACAATAAAAAATATAATAGCTTGGCTAATACTACAGAGTTTACTGACCTGCTACAGAATTATCAGACGTATAAGAAACAAAATTAATATGTACTGTACACTCACCTTGCTTTTGCCAACTGATCAATGCAAGATCGACAATAGCAGTGGCCACAGTCTGTTTGCATTGGGTCTCTCAACAGAAAACCACAGTATGAGCACAGATACTTTGCATCAACAGCACTCCGATCTGACTCAGATAACATGTAACCAGGCATCTTTGATCTCAAGCAGTTTGAACACTTGTAGTCCAATGCAACCCAGAAGGTGATGAGACTTAAAGGAGAGCTCCTTGTTTCACACCAATTTTACAAACAGGGCTCGATCAGCTGAAGAAACACTTCAAAATATTTGAATTTTGAATGCCTAAAAGATTTTCTTCAGAAAATGAATAACTCTGAATTTCTTTTATATATGCACAAACTACAAAGCAGCTGTGATGCAAATATAATAATAGTTGTAATTTTGTCTTCTGAGGCTCAGACTGGAAAGTTTTGGATAATTTCAAATTTTTCACAAAAGTGAAAAAATATAGATATAAAGTGCAAGGTAAATGAAATTAAAAGAGGGAAGACGTGATTGTCTATGTAGAAAATCAAATTTTGCAACACCACTTATCGAGCATTCACTGCTCCACTTCTTCTCGCTCTAGCCCTGAAAAAAAAATGATTTGATGCAGTTAAATACACACATAAAATTTTAAATAAAGCCACAACTAAAACAATGCAGTTGTAAACCATTTAATTTTGATTGCTCTGCTCCTATATATTGCAACCATAATATTCCATTTCATATTTGCTTTACTACAAAGGGAATGGGGCTAAAATAGCAGACTTCAACACCTTTTCTTACTGACATTTGTGGATGGTTTCTGATACTTTTAACTGTATGTGTATGGTACATTAATTTGCAGCATTGCTTTCTTACATTTTGGAGCTCAAAGTATTAATTCTTTTTTAATTTGTAAACAAAAATATGTTATAGACAAAAATTGAAACCAGTGACTTGTTTTTGAGTCAGTGAAAAACTGTTTTGCTACAAAACTATACTTTGTGTCTAAATGGCCCGCAGCTGGCCATAGTCTTCAAATTGCTAAGTGGCCAGCAGTCAAACTTTTTCCTATAATTCAAGAAATCAGCTTCTCGCCACTCATTCCCCATCACTGCAGGAGAGCCTGTTTGCAGGCTATACTAAAAACTACAATATGGCTTAATTTCAACATTTTCTCGGCAGAGTAGCGATGGCTTGTTTGACAGCACCTATAAAAAAAATGTGGCCAACACTGACAGTCTAATTTTTTTATATAATTCAAGAGGATTTTTTCAAATAGTCCAAAAAGATTTTTTCAAATAATTCAAGAGAATACTAGTAGATTTCTAGAATTATTGGAAAAAGTGTAACTGCGCCAGACATTTAGTATATTTTGAAGGTCCTGGCCAGCAGTTGCATGGCCTCTATTTTTTTCAAGTGTCCTCCAACAAGCCATTGCTATACTCTGTGCCAAGAAAAGATAAAATATTGAAATCAAGCCATATTGTAATCAATAGAAGCACTTGATGATTCTTAAGAAATATTGGGTACTTTTAATTTGATAAATATTCATAGATATCTAGAATTATTGGAAAAAGTTCGACTGACAGCCATCTAGTAATTTGAAGACCCTGGCCAGCTGCTGGCCAAAACATAGCCGAAACAACAAGCATATTATGCCTAGAAAACTATTACAAGGTTATTTTAGACACTAAACATACATTTCTAAATTAATCCTATATTAAGAACAGTTTTCTATTTAGAAAAAAAATCAACCCTACTTCAATCTAAATATTATAGACTTCTTAAATTTGTATTACTTTTAACATTGTGAAATGTGAAATAAAATAGTACTTACTTGAAGATTGATTGAATGTAGGTATGTAATCTCCTGAAGATGAATACAATTAAAAAGGCCTTCTGACTTCAACCCTAAATCATTGATAATTGTTATTAACTCCAGAAATACATTTCGCACACTGTTTCACAAAATATTTGTGAGAACAGAGAAACAAAAAAAATTCAATTGCAAGTCAACTCAAAATCATATGATATGCCATATGGCGTATGTCCATTACAGTCGAAGTACACTTTTTTTGTGCATACGACACAGCAAAAACGTAGAGCGACTAACTATATTAGTTCTGATGTATTTTGGCATAAAAAGTTCCAGGAAAATGTATTAGTAGCACTAACTTAACCAAAAACTTACTGCATGATTTTCTAAGAAATCTATCCGTTAAATAATCATAATGTTTTTGTTCTCCTTATATTCGCGATTCTCGAAGCGCGAAAAGAACTTCGGGATTTATTTATATCACGTGGCCTACCAGGGGGCAAGCAGGTGAGAGAATCACATAAAAATATTAACAATTTAATACTATGAATCTGTGGATTTGAAGCGAATTTCCTTTTAGTTTCTTAGAAGTTTTCATCCAAATTTTTTTTTCTTGTAAAAGAAAACCAAGCCATGGCCTAACGAGACCTATTGCCTGGGATTGGTACGTTACAGTAATGAATTTACTACAAAAACGATAATCTTAGAACCAGTCCCACATTTAAAGAATGAATATTTGCTTTATTGGCATGATTTTTTACATTAATATTGCCGAAGCTCTACGATTTACATAAGTATACAACTCTGAACTAGAACATTAATAATAGCAGTAATATTTATAACTATAACTGAAAATAAAAGATAAGAAGTCTTAGTCTTATAACTGAATGAACAACAACAACAATAATAATAATAATAATAATAATAATAATAATAATAATAATATGATGTGATCAGTTTAGAAATAAAGTATTTTCTCTTCTCATACACGTAAAAACATGTTTTAAAAAAA
>JAOCNB020157366.1:0-10166 GCA_026546465.2 Palythoa caribaeorum | reverse complement strand
AAACTATCAATTTTTCTTCGTTTTTCGTTATTTTCCTTGGGCTATTTTCTAAAAGAAATAGAAAACATGTACTCCATATTTCTATCGAGTTATACAAACACTCGTAAAAGTTTGGGAGAACTCGCAGCATTTGTTGTTCTCCCAAACTTCCACTCGTGTTCGTATAACTCGATAGAAACATGGTACATGTTTTCTATTTCTTAAACAATACACAAAATGATATTGAAAAATTATATAAAATGAGACATTAGTGTCACTGGTATAACTTCTGCAGCAAAAAGTTTTGGTTGATATTTTAAAATCTAGCTGGCTTTTAATTTTTACCAGTGATGGAGGTAAAGAGTTCCAAAGTGTTTATTATTGGCCCAATAAAAATCTTCTTTCTCCCACAGCAGATCTTTAGTGTGCTACTGCTAAATAAATGTGCTTTTTTTTCTCTGTTTTTCACTGATGGATTTTTCCAAGCTTCTGAGATACAAGAAGTTTTTCTTCGGAACAGACTATTAGATTTTTGAGGGGACGAAGAGGGAAGGGGAATTTGGGGCAAATACCAAAAACAATTCAAGCACAGCCTGGATGTAGAAAAAAATATTGTGCACAAATAAATCACTGGGAACAAAATACAGGCAAGATCAGAAAAAAATTCCTACAGAGTTTTGAGTTAGAAAAAATATCATACACCAAAAAATTGCCTAATCCTCCTCCTCAAAAATCTAATAATTAAATCTCTTGTATATTAAAACATTTTGAACTTTTGATTGATTTAACTTGTTTATTTGATAATGTATTAATTTTTTTAATATCCAAGAGCATAATACCCTATTTCATTTGTTCCAAGTAATGTCAAAATTAATTCTCTTACCTTCTGCTTTTAGCTCAGTCAAGGATGAATATGTTGGTGGACTTGGGAAGACCTTGCAGCCTGTTGTCATGAAATTTCTTGCTAGCTGTGCTGATGTAAACATTACCATTACACAGCCTCGACCTTTCTTCTTGTATCCACTCTTTGCAATCTTTGAGAGATGGAGCCTCAGTTCTTCTTTGCGATTACAGTAGTAAACAAATGATCTGATGTAGCTATTAATTCTCCCAAAGAAACAGACCTTCTTGTGTTCACGCCAGTTAATTCTGCGACAGTCTCGAGAACAGTAATAGGTAAAACATGCAGGACATGAAGTGAAGGATGTTTTCTCACCACCCTGTAATATCTCTTCCTTGTGACAGTAATTGTTTGCACATGTTAAAACTGTTTTTGATGCTTGCCTAAGCCCTGCATAAGGAATTTCTCCAGCATATGAAAACTCAGACATTGGTGACTGTGGTCTAGTCGACAAGGTGTCGGACATATCATCCTGCATCGATAGGTCAAGTTGACTTGAAGGGTATAAGAACAGCTCTGAAGTCATTACATCCTCACCATCAAAGTCTATTCCTGTATTTTGGCTCAACCACATTCGGGTGTGGGAGCTGAGTTTTGATGCATTTGGTAATGCTGCAATTTCTTCCTGCTTGTGAAGATTTGGCATAGACTTACCAATCTCAGGTCCTCTTAAACTTGGATATTCCCTGTTTGCCATATCATCTTCGAAATCTTTCTTATAATTCTGGCCGGCCAGTAAAAGTGCCTCCTCAGCAGAAGCTGAACGTGTTCTTGGGGTGAAAACATCTGGACTTAGGTGGGGTTTCTTAACTTCCATTTTCTTGATGCCATTGACTGGTCTAAATGCTGAACCTGTAAACACTGGTAACTCATCATCAGACATTTTACTCAGTCTAAGGTTTTGCATTTCTTCCTCTGTGGACTCTTCAGTTAATTTTTCTTTTGAAGAGGAAAATGCTTCATAATACTGTGGGTTATTACTCATTGATCCCACAACAACCGCTGCAGTGATTACTCCTTCATCTTTGGGAAATTGTGAGTCTGACACATAGCCTGAGTAAACCTGTGAATATGGTTCAAAATCTGATGATGCACCAGATTCTTGTAGATATGGAGCAGGTGTTAAGTTGGTTGGTGTTGTGGATGATTCATCAGTATCACTCTCAGAAAGATAAACTCTAACACTCGCTACTGGCACAGATTCCTTCACATGGCGAAGACGAACCAGCTTTGGTGTCAGTTCTCCTTGGACTGATGAAGTCTCAGAATCAGCATCATAGCTACCAATCCTATGATCTCTTGAGAATGATGTTTGATGTTGTGATGCCACACTTGAAGGAGAGATCCTACTGGAGGTAGGTGATTGTTCAGTTTGACTCTGCTGTGTCGGTCCAGATTCAACAAAAACTTCATCAAGTTCATCATCATCGTAACCATCATTCACAGGAAATGCATGAATCACTTTAGCTGTATTTTCATCATTCATATCCTTAAGAGGTTCAGATGGCTTGCCTGGGTTACTATGTCTATAAGGTGACCGTGCATTGTCTTCTTCATCACTGAACACATTCACAATAGTTTCTGATGCAGGGTCAAGTCTTGCTTTCACATGAGTTGTCTTTTCAATCTTTTTAATCTCTTTGGCAATAACTTTACCAGAATCTTTCTTGGTTATTGAAACTTCTCGAACTGTTATTTCTTGTGATGGGGAGATTGTTTTTTCCCTTCCTACTGGGATAGCTTTTACAGTTGTGGGCTTTGAAAATACACCAAATACAGAATTCATAGTTTGATATGATTCTTCAACCGCTTTTTTAGTATCAAAACATTTTCTTTCATCACCCAATGTTTTCTTCAAGCCATCCCCCTTTGTAGTCACAACAAAATCAGAATTCTTCTTTTGAGAGATTTCCTCCTCCATCTTTTTATCTTCAGAAACTTTTCTTTCATTGCTGGCTTTGTTCTTTACATTAACACCAAAATGTGGTTCTGCACTGACAACAAAAACGGTCTCTTTCTGGCCCTTTACCTCATGAACTTTTCTTTCAACAACAACAGGAGAAAGACTTCTGTTGGTATACTGTGTCAGTTCCTGGTTGTGTGTGGTGCTGCAACTTTTTGATTCAAGTTTCCTACTTGGTGGCTGGGCGGGACTAGCAGCAACAGCAAATACAGTATGTGTTGACTTTTTATTTAATTCCATCTCTTGTCCCTGAACCAGTGATGAAGATACTGGTGTGATGTCACTTGGCTGTGGGCTGAAAATACTTCTGCTTTTCTCTGGCTTTGGTTTGTGGGCATTTTGTACTGGAGAAATACTGGTATCAGTTGCCTTGGGGCTGAAAATGTTCTTGCCTTTGTCATTTTGTTCCTTATCAATCTCTGCTACAGATGTTGAACACATATGAGTTATTGGAAATGTTGTCTCATTACCTTCATTTGGTTTTTGGTTGAAAATACTCCTTTTCTCGTCGTCTGGTTTACCAAACACAGATACCATTGCAGGAGACACAGGAAATGTTGTTTCTTTTCTTGCCTCTTCTTGCTTGGGATCAAAACAGCTTTTCTCCTGTTCTCCAGTATTTTGCTCTTGAATGAGTGTAGACTTGACTGGTCTGGAGTCTGTGTACAATGGAACAGTCTCGGATTCAGCTGAAAAAGTGGTTTCTTCAGATAAGTCAATCAGCTCAGCTTGATGTCTTGTTGTTTTGCTTAATTCCATACCTTCATGCTGCTTAGTAATTATCTTTTCTGAAAATGGTTCTGCACTTAATACAAATACAGTCTCAGTTATTTCCTTCTGACATGGGGATATTGGTAAACTGTTTTTTTGGTTTGTATTTCGAATTGCTTCTGGTTTTCTCTCCCCATTGTGAATGTTTTGCCTAACAGTGGGTGGCGAAACTTCTGTTGATTTAATATTCTCGTGTGTTTGACCTTTCTGGGTTGTGTCCATGTCTTTATAAGGTACCTTAATTTCAACAGGTGTATCAGCTCGGAATCTCTGCAAAGTTGGCTCTTGGTCTGTATCTCCTCCATGAGAAGAATCTTCTTCAAGCTCTTTGGTGATATCAGTTATGGCTGATCTCATCTGATCAAGGTCGTTCATTGACTTCCATCTTGCAGCACCAGGAGATTTCTTCCGAACATTCAACACAATTATTCTCCTGCGATCTGGCAAGTTCTCCTGCATTGTAATTTTAGCTGTGTAGGTCTTTGGTGATTGATCTGGCTCAATAAGATCTTCGCTATGTAAAGGAGAGAGTGTGGAAGCTGAAACACTCCCAGGTAATGCTTCAACTTCTGAAGTGCTTGCCTTAAAAACTGTTTCTTCAACTCCAAATGATATCTCCTTTACTTTAGCTTCATGAAGTTCATCAGTGCTTTTGCTTAAGCTGTGTTTGTTTGTTGGTTGGATTTTGTTTCCTATATTTTGAGATTCTGAATATATGGATTTTTCAGATCTTTTGCCTGTACTGTCAGCATTTTTAGGTTTTCCAGTTAGAATGATTCGTAAACTTCCTGGTCTTTCCTTATCAACTTGCAATTTTGTAGCAAAATCACTCTTCTTTGTGCTTTTTATGTCTTTACTTTCAAAAGATTTTAAATTAAATGACCTCGATCTCCTCCTTGGTACTCTAGTAATACCACTAACCACATATTTTGATCTAGTTCTTGTAGGATTAAGAATGGTATATTCAGCAAATTCATCCTCAATTTCTGATGCTTCATCACTCTCAATAATTTCAGGAGTTTCAACCGTGAAAGATAAACTTTCTGAATCTGAGACAAAGTCAGTTTTATCCAGTGAAATATCTGATAGTTCATATTTCTCCTGCGAGACACAAGTTGCTTCTGACTCCTCAAAATTTTTCTTTGGTTTTGGAACAACAGAAAATTGAGTTTGATCTTCATTTTCTTCAGTTGTATAACGAGACTGAGACATTTCAATACTGCAGACTTTAGGATCTTCAACCTCAGCACATACAGCTTTACCAGAGCTAAACTCTCTTTTCTTATTGGAAAATTCATATTCAGGATGGGTTTCTTCCAAGTCAACAAATGATTCTGGCAGGTCATCATGTATGACATCTGGACAAGCTTCAGTGAAATCAATTTCTTGCACAACTACATCATCTTTTATTGGTTCAGCGGAAGGGGAAAGATTATACCCAGGTGTATAGTTCTGTGACAATAGATTTACATTTTCCTTAGAAGAAAAATCCTTAACTTCTTCAACTACTTGAGCTGGGGTTGTTTCTAGTTCTTCTCCAGAAAATGTATTTCCGTAATTCTCGTAACTCTTTTCTTTTTTTAACGTGCCAATATTTGCTATGCTATTTAAATCTGCTTCATTTTTTAATAAGGTGTCTGGTGCTGCCTCAAACTCGCGTACAGTTTCAAGAGTTACGACTGCAATAGAAACCTCATCAGGTATGGATCCGATATCGTTTATATCATCTATTTCATTTTGAATGTTGCCTTTTCTTGATATTTTCCCTTTGTGAAATAAAACACTTTGGTCGTTTACTGTCTGACTGTGTATTGTTTTTACTGACCTCGTTTCCTCTTCCATTGTGTATTCCACTTTAGGATCATCATCAACAACATCCAAGTCAGTTTCCTGAATTTGATTGCTTTCATTGTGTAAAGTTGGAGTTTGATTTAGAATTATTTCCGCCACAGTTCTATTTTCTTCTGTTTTGCTACTAGTCTGCGCTCTTTTGCTTTCTGCCTTTTCTCTGGCCGGCCCGGGCCCGGTCGTTTCGATTATCTCGTCTAAGTTAGTCACGGAAACAGGACGTTTAAGGTATAAGCTCAATTCTCCTTCTCCAAGTTGTTCATCGTCCTCCAAATCGATATCATCGACATCGATGTCAGTTTCAAAAGAATGGGGATCCATGATTGCGTCTTGTTTTGATTCTGAAATATCAGTCGATCGAAAGCTAGTCCTTTCCGTATCGCTAGAAGTGGGATCAACGACGTTTTTTACAAGGATTTTGGATCTTTCAGTTTCTTCAAACGAGGTTAGATAATCAGTTTCTAATCGATTACCGTCAGCTTTTTCAGCTTCTGAACTCATGGAAAAAAATGTCCACGCGTGAGTGTTAGTTAAATTGTCATCCATGACTGGCTCCACGGGCAATTCGCTGATATTGCCCGGCTTCAAGATATTAGTAAACTCATTGAAATTGCAACCAATAGTATTATTTTCCTGTTCGTCATTCTTCAGAAGAGGAATATGAAGTGCATTAGTATTTTGTTGACTTACCTGAGGGAGGTTTTCTTTTTCTTTCACTTTTTTATCAAATTCGATGCCTTTGTCAATCGTTGGTGAAGATTGAGTTTCAGTCTGCAATTGTGTAATGATTTCCTCGCCGTTTGCACAGCTATTAAAAAAATGCAAACTTTCTTTGTCTTCAGGAATTGCTGGATTATTATCTACAGTTTCTTTCTCGGTCAAATATCCATTCACTTGAGGGGTAATAACATTAGCGGTTAGCAAAGATTCACTGCGCTCCGAGTTACCGGAAATGATTTTTTTTGCTTCCAAATTTGCATGTTCGTGAGCGCGAGCAGAATCATATTTACCATCTTCTGGGATTTCATTATTTGCTTGTCCATCCAGCGCTTCAGCGACGTTTAATTCCGAACTACCGTTGTTTATGTCCATGGCAGGATTTCGAGACAGATCCTCTGACATAAAACTTTTTATTGAAGGCTCTTCCAGCAAAACTTTGTGTGTTTGAGTGATATTATTGCAGCTAACCAATTGTGTAGCGTTTGGTCGTGTATATTCTTTCTCCTTGACAACTGTATTTGTATCGTTAAACCGGATCTCTCCGTTCTTAGTGACTGTAACAGGTTCGGATTTATTTCCTAGCGTATTTACTGAAGATTCAAGTCGATCACATTTATCTAAAGTTTTGTTTACCTCGATTGATGAGCTGATCGTAGCGTTGTGTGCGTTGTCTTTAGCTCTATCGGTAGTTTGTTTTGCTTCACTCTCAATTTCTTCGATTCTTATCAAAGATTCACTCTTTTCTTCTTCCTCCTCCTCCTCTTCGCCGGTTTCTTCTGTAATTTTTGGTAAAAATCCGGGAAAAATTAAGCTCATTTCTTCCATCGAACGTCTGCGACACCGATCTGTTGAATCATCATTGTCTAATGCGTTTGTACCATTTTTCTCTTCCCAGTCATATTTGGAACACAAAATGGATGCCTCGCCGTCATCAAAAGCGGTACTCTTCAACTTACTAGCTAAATTTTGGCCCTTTAATCTGACCGGCACCTTTTTGGACACTTGGGACGTGATTAACGCAGGTTTTTCGGATTCTTTCGTGGGTAAATTTCGAACAGTTTTTGTTGAAACTTTTGCTTCTTTGTCTGGTCCCGTTGCGGCAGATGTTTCGCTGGCTCCCTCTTGATTTAAATAATACCATGTTGCTACGATCGAAAGTAAAGTAAATATAAACCCCCAGAGGAAACGCGAAATATTTTTACCACCTTGAATAATTTCTTCGTCACTTAAGGAGTCTTGTGAGCCATACACCAAGTAAAAATTCAACAAGGAAACCAGAAGTCGCCAAATCCACATGATTGTAGTTTGGAGAGGAGTATTTAATGTCAGGTCGTATTGGGTGACATTTCCTTCAGATGGCGTATTAAATTTTTTCCGAACGAAATCTTCAGTCGCATGAAACAAACAGTAGAAAAACGCTTTTAGAATGATTTCCCAAGTGAGAAAAGTCTTGCTTAAGAATGCTTGTTATCCACCAAGTTAAAGAACTGTTATGGTATCGCGTAACAAAGCCGTGCTGCATTCAAATCAACGATTTGCATATTTCTGTCACAAACACCAGCAATGATATCCACGTATAGGCGTGATGAAAACAATTAAACCATTCTGGAATCTGCCCTAAAACCACAATTCTTAAAACTATAACTCAAGAAAGTCAAAAATGCGGTTTACAGAATGTTGGAAATGTTGGTTTCCTGCCATTAAAAACTTAGTAAACTGATAAGCGAGTGAGTGTATTTACATATTGTCATGCAACACTAGTAATCACAGCGGGTGCTCGGTTCACGAGTGACCCCGCGAAAAACCTTTGGATAGAATTCGAGTGTCGTATTTCACTATCTAACAAGCTCACGTTTAAGAAACGACAACCAACATAAGGAGTTGAATTGAAGTGACTCGAAAACCTGTTTCGGAGATTATTGAAATTCAGTACTTTTGAGCCATTGTTGAAACTCCACGAGTAGTGCCACAGATTCAACAGAGGCTTTCTTATAGCTAGTTTAAGACAATACCCACGTATAAATCTATGTCTTTCAAGGGCCACTTACTGACAAATTTGCGAAATATTTGTTTTAATCCCCAGTATATATAACGTCAGAGGTATTAAATAAAACATGCAAGATATTTATCTCTCAGTTTCATGCTCATATTGACATTTTGCTTTCAGAGGTGCAGTTTTAAAAGCGAAGAATAAAATTTTCAGTTTAATTTGAATATCTCGGCTTTGAGGCAACCATTGTTTTAAACGTTTTCAGCAATTGATTGGATTGTTGTCATGGTTTGATTTTAAAAGGAAGTGTAAAACACTTCAGTTTTAAGGGAGCAACATAAAGTTGTTTATCTAGAGTTAGAGTTCTTTATATGGAGTTTCTTAAAAGATGGATCACTTCCAGATGTTTTTTTAAACATGTCCGATGAGTTACAAAATGGGACAGAACGCGTACGATAGAAACTGGCATTCTTTTGCTTTTGATGTGTCTTGCTTGCGTTCAGAGTTATACTTAAAAAAAATACAACAATTATAAAAACAGAAAAATTAAGAGCAAATGTAGTATTCACGTGCCAACTTTTAAAGTTTGCAAGCAGCCTTTGAAAATTTATGGCTATTTAATTATTGAATACAAGAAAGAAAAATAAATTTAAAGGACCGGTCATGTCACCGGACCATGAGCACGATCGTTCATTAAGTCGCTCTATTCAATATGCAAATGTTCTCAGGACCAGGTCCGCGTAATATTGTATCTTGGTTAAACTTTCAAAGAAAAGAAAATAAGAACGTTACAAAAGAAGCTTATCATTGCAATGTTTTTTTTAAATTCGCTGCAGCTATTAACGAGTTGTTTTAATTTGAGTATTGTGAAAATTTACATGAAAGAGATTTTAAGGATTAGCAAGGCGGCTTCGTTTTAATAAAACATTACCCCTAGGCAAAGAAATTGTTTTCGCAACTGATAATAACCAACTACTTGAATCAACATGCAGAAACTGGTTACGTCTTTGTCTTTGCCGCCTTTATAAAATTGTAGTCATTCGAGATCAGTCTGAGAGCTAAGTCTTAGTCTGATTAATATAACTCTCAGTTTTTCTTTGTCACTCTTCTTTCGGTTTAAAAAAAATTAGAATTACTTAATTTTGTTTAACTAAACTTTCTTTGTTTCTGTTTACACAATGCCAACGAATGCCCTCCAGGTTTGAATTATAAAATGGAAAGAAAACATTTTGTCTTTTGTTTAGTCTAGTTGGGGTGAGAAAAATAAACAAATGTTTATTTTTTAAAAAAAATGAAAATTTTAATTTATACGTTTAATAATTGCATCTTTATGTTATGAAGACTTTTAATTCATATGTGTCACCGAACTAATTTAAGTCGACTTTAGGTTTATAAAACTTGCTATAAAAAATCTGCAAAGATATGTGAAAACAACACAAATTGCTCTTATCACCGCCGCGAATTGATGTCGTCAGCGATGAAAACAACTTGGGTGTATACTGGAGAAGTCGTTTGTGATTTTGCTAGATTTTTGTATGAAATTTTTTGAAATAAGGTAAACTGTGTGTAGGATTAAGAGTCGGATTTACTTTTTTTACTTAATAAGGTTACCGTATACCTTCAGGGGTGTTTTGCGTCAAACGATACAGCGCATCCATTTTAAACCGCAGATACCTAAACCTATATATCAAATTAAAGCTTACAGAGCGGGCTTTCCGCTATATTAAAAATTTTGAATAAAAATGAATTTTTAGATTTTTTACGTTCTCTAAGAGATAAGCGAGAAAATCGCCTTTCGAAAGCTACAAGTCCCAACGATTATTGATATTTAATTTAATCAATCCGCCAATTTCCACAACAGTGCTAAAAAAACGTGTCTCCTTTTTTCATATTCAATTGCAAAGAAAAGTTATGGCACTTTTTCGAATTAGGGTTAAAAAAAAGTCTAGAGACCGTACAAAAATTGCTCTAAAACAAAAAGTTTTTCGAAAAAC
>JAOCNB020157339.1:0-10167 GCA_026546465.2 Palythoa caribaeorum | reverse complement strand
TTTCTTTGGCTCACATTTGATGCGTAAAATAAGTGGTTACTTTGAAATCTTAGAGATGAGCAATGTTTACAAATCTGAAATTTTGCATAAATTAAAAAGTATGGAAATTTGTAGTTAAAAAATTCCTGATGTCAAGTTTGGCATTCTTTCTGAGAAATATTAGTGCAAATGGCTTTATGACAGATTGAAATAAGGGAAAAATATATGAAATAAACCAGTTTATCAGTTTTCTCATCAATACTGGGAATCAATAATCATTACAATGTGACCTAGATCGAAAAATGCACAAAACGAAAACACAAATTTTTCCTGCAAACAGAGCTCTCTCAAATCTTTATTTGCCACTCTAATCCTCATTTGACTCAAAAATCGTACCAAAGTGCTTCGACCGTGTGCAATTTGTTTTGAAAAACTTGACAAAGCCAACATGAAACAGTTCATTTTCGGCGGACAACTTTGTTTAAGCCTTCTTGCAACACAAATTTGCCGCATTGCATCTTGGGAAATTAAAAAAAAATCCGAGCAGAACAGTTGCCCTCCAAAAAAATTATATCTTTTTATAAGTCTCCAACCAGGCTTGCTTTCTGCAAAAACACTCATCCAGATCATTTAACCTGTTGATGAAACTTACGGAAATGCAGATTGCAGCATGGAAGACCTGACACATTTGCACATTTGGCCCCTTTTCCATGAATGACAAATTGTCAACCGATCAAATCGATCGTGTCAACAGTTTTGCCAAATTCACAGTGCCAATAAACAGTTCTTCCATAATGGCGAGGATTAAGCCTTCTTAGCCCTTCATGATGAGCTCAGGCACCGTCAAATGGTCAAAATTACACACAAGAAAATAATTTTTTTGCGTTTTGAAACCAGAAACCGCCTTCAGGAAATTAATTGAATTATGGCGAGTACTGTCACGTGAACTACTTTTATGTGACATCACACCTATACCCATTCCCAGACTCACGGTTTTTATTTTGGGAGAAATAACAATTTTAAGATACCCTTCCCCTATCCCTGAAAACCCCTTATAAGACCCGCTTAACAAAGCGCCAGTACTAACAGATAATCAATATCGCACGCCAAGTTTATGGAATTAAAAACCACAAATTTTGCAATATCAGATACCCCGAATCAACATCTTAAAGACCGGGATGAACTCAGACCGGGTCGAATTCAAAACGTTACAGCAACATTACATGAGACCGGGAAGAAGGTCATGAGATCGGAATGAAATGCGTAGAAAGTTGAAAGTCAGACATACCGTATTTCCTCGCACAAACGCCGCGGTGTTTATTAAATTTTTCATGATTTGGGTGCAGCACTTATTTGAGGGCGGCGTTTATTTAAAATATTGTTTTTTTAAAAAACAACCAACCGTTACTTTACTTTTGAAATAGGAAAAAATGATACAGTTCTTTGTTTCGTTGTACCGATCAAGCTTGAGAGTTTTAAAACTACAACCTGTTGCGCTTGTAAACGCGTAAGAAATCAGATACATTTGATGTTGCAGATTTTTGTTTGTGCCTTTTAAACATTAAACTTACGGTTTTAAACAACTCCGCTCTGCACTTGTAAAAAGTGAACGTTATAAATTCGATGTTTGGGTTTGTTGTCAGTTCCAGGGTACGGCTCTCAGGTGCGGCGTTTATTCGAGGGCGGCGTTTATTCGAAAGCTCTGTTTATTACTTCTGTGCATGCCAGACCACTAACTTAGTGGTACGAAAGCACAAAAACTCAGACTGGTCCAAAGTTGATCCGGTCTGAGATTTTCGTTTCGCTCTATCTACCAAAACGAGTCGTCCTGGTCTGAGTCGAGCTTTTGTACTGGTCTCATGTAAACAGATAAAAGGATTTGTATGGGTGCCGATCTGAACTCGTCCCGGTCTGAGTTCATCCCGGTCTCATGTAATCACCCGTACCCTCTTACTTATACTCCACAATCGCGAGCTCACCACAGGATGCTTTTGATTATACTAGAAGACGCATAAAACGTCTGGGTAAACTTGGGTAGACATAAGTACTTCGTCTGTTTAATAATTATGCGTCTCTAGCATGTGTCTCCAGTATGAAGGTGGAAAATAGCGAAGCGCTAGCGCAGTCGTGACGTCACGAAATATGATCTCCCGCGAAGACTAGGACAAACAAATCATCTTGAATAAAGATAATGGTGGCAACTTCGAATAATTTCTCGAGTTTTATCACTACTCTTAACAAAAATGACGGCATTCCGAGATCAAATTTTGAAAGAGAGCCCGAAGACTGTACAGTCGAACAACTAAAGCGCTGGCTTAGATATATAGAGTGCTCAAAGTTAGCGGTTGACGAGGCGATTTGATCGCACGCGTGAAGGCTTCTATAATATAGCGTCTGGCAGCCATTATATTATTGATTCGAGTATTGATGATGATAAATGGTTTCAAGATAAAGTTTTACGAGAAATGACAGGAAACGATGCAATAAAGAAGCGAAATGTTTCATTTGCAACGGATGATTCACTTATACGACCTCGTAAAAATCATATTCTCAATTTTGTTTATAGCGTGCGCTTTGTGCACATCTTATGTTTTATGCTGTATTGCTAAGTTTTAGTCAATTTTTTACCACAAAACCTTTCCTAGTTATCAAGCCTCAGCCTCAGCTTGTTCTTAAATTGTTCTTAAAGTTTGGCAAATTTGAGCCTCGTTCTTATAAAAAAAAGCGTGTAGCCGGTTGTTGTTGTTCTACGTCCCCTTGTATTGGCAACTTTCTCTTTCGCTGGACAGAAGATTCGCTTTCAGTGGATCTGGCATGGGAACCCCAATGTCGGCCCCTTTCCTCTAGGAGAATGTTCTACACGTATATATCTCTTTGCAGTCACATTTAGGAGGGAAAATTTTTCTCGTCGAGAGCAGGCATTTGTACACCGTCTGTATCTTATCTCTGAAGAGGCGCAGATCGTGCCACGGCTTCGGCAATGTTCATTTTTTAATGATCTTGGAAGCCGTTGTAAGGGAATCTTGAGTCATTCTTACATTTCCCCAACAGCAGTGCTTTGAGCCCATCATTTTGGGACGAAAAAACGTATTTTTTTTACTCGAAGCTTAATTCTTAGCCGAAAGAAAAAAAAAAGAACTATCCGGGGGGTCTAATTACGCATAGCTATTTTTAGTATGACGGCGGAGCGCTAATGTTACTGAAGTTCTAGACTCTTGCTTGCAAGATAGACCTTATCACTGCACTTGTTTCAAAACATACAATTTGTAGCTAATTTGTTATGTGATCAGTTTCAACTCGTAGCTTCATACCATTACTTGATGTGTTCAGACTAAATTATTTGGAAAGGATTTACTGCTAAGTACTGAAAACTTGATCATAAATCTTTCTAGGAAGCATGCAACGCACCACTCATTCTGGGGGACCTATTAATTATATAGTCGGGCGGTTTAATTGGCGGTTTCACCCTTTTTTAATTGATTGGTTTACGGAAAGACGCTCTTTCAGTTTGAGCGGTTAAGATACCATTAAGCGGTGGTGGGAAAACATTGTTTTTCATTCACGGTTTGTGGTTAATTCTCTGCACTTTTCCGATAGCGGAATATGGATCCTATTTGTTCAAGGTGATTTAAAATGTCAGTTTGTTTTGTAGCCTGAGTGTTTGCTTCATATTAGTTATTTTTGGCATCAATTGGCATTCTTCTGCCCAGCAGTTTTGCTTTTTGCGTCATGTCCCATTTAGCGCTATCAATTCAAGAAACGTTTTGTATATGGATTCTGAGCAACGAAAATATAATCCTACCTTGAGCTGTCTCTTCCCGGTCAAAGCAGAAACACATAAGAATGAAGAATAACGAAGCCGCCCATGCAAAAGAGAAACATTACCACTGGAACTATAGACATTTACATCAGACACAAAGGCAGTGATAAAGGTAAGCAAATCTCTCACTTCTAACAGTTAATGTCTAGCTCTTATCTACTTACATTTATAGTGATAGCTGGTGATAGTTTGTAAAAGGGTCTAAAATCTACCAGTGATATGGCCAATATGGCGGTTGCTGTTTGTAACGACAACAACAACTTTATTTACTCTTTTGATTGAAATATTTGTACATGTACAAAAAATACTGGAGAGTTTGGCCTCCTAAAATAACTATAAAGTTAAAGAACTAGGGCTTTCAGAGACTAAGTTTAAGTTTGACAAAGATATCTTAACAAATATTGAATTACCAAAAATAACGGTGGATTACGGCCGAAGTGTGCAAACCGCATTTTCTGGCGGAATGCCAGTTCTATGACCCCGATTTTGTGTAGCAAAATTTTCCACAAAATTCAAGGGAGTTCCATCTGTACTATGCCGAGATTATTCATAACTTGTTTTGAATTTGAGATTTCAGTTCTGACTGTGTACTGTTCGCGCAACCGATTGACGGCTGGATCAGTGTCAACAAAGTTTAAAACACTGTCTGTTGCACAGCACAATCACATAAATGACTCGAACACGACTATTTCGGCTACCTCCTGACCATACACGTTGCATACCTTCAAAAATTTTGCTACGGCTTCAAAATTTCCATAGCAACTGGGTTTATCGACTGCGTGAGCAAATTTCAAGGTCAGTGTCATGCATATGAAAAGCTGTTGGCGAACTGAAGACAGAGAAAAAAGGCAAGCCTCCTTTACGGGGTTCAGTTCGTAGAGTTTGGTTGAAGAAAAACAAAACTTTTGAATTCATGAACTTCTTTAAAAAGCGAAGTAAACAAGAAGCTCCTCGCGATAACTTGTCATTTGTTTACAGTTTAGTGAATTCCCGCGCTTTTTGGCGTACGCATCGGCATACGTCGCCACTTTTCGCGCCTCTGGCTCTGCCTCGGCAACAACAACGACAAGTTTGAAGTTGATTGTGTTTTATCCGTTTTCTGAATAAGAAGATCTGTTGTTTCATCTTACCAATCAATAATTCTTGAAAAAAGCTGCCTGGCGAACAATATTTGCTGCTGCAAGAAGCAAATATATTGACCATTCATTGATTTATTACTGTTGTGCTCTTTGGGGGGGGCGTTGGGGTTTTCGGTTTTGCGGTTTCGGCCTTTTTTTGGAGCGGTTTTTCGGTTTTCGCTCGAAAAAGTTGCGGTTTCTCGGTTTTGTTGTCCTTTGCGGTTTCCGGTTTTTCCTTTATTTAGCATTCGGTTTTCGGTTTTTGGCAAAAAAACTATCGGTTTTTCGGATTTGTTGTTTTGTGTGGTTTTCGGTTTTTAGTATTTGGTTTCCGGTTTTTCGTGTCCGGCACGTAAATCAATAAACGGAAAGTAATCAATAAAGTTACTGTTACTGTTACTGTTACGCAGATATCACTGCGCTGCAAGAATCCTGGGAATTTTTGTGGCCTTCTCTGGACTCTGACCCAGGCTTCACATTCACCACGTTTTGGTTGCGAAATCACGGCTGCCAACGAGCATGCAAGTGCTACAGAAGAAGTAATTGTGGACTGTGTCGCTTTTTTTTATGAGGAAGGTAAAGGTGGCGAGAATTTTAGAAAAAAAGAATAAGTTTCGATGCAGAGTAAAAAAGGAGGAGAAAAGCCTGCAGAAGCTCAAGAACTGTATTTGGTTAGTTTATATGATACATTAACATTACAAAGAAACGGTTGACCGTAAAAAGTTTGATTTCCCATGAGAAGTAAATTCTGATAAATATCGGTGCTGAGATTACACCATTTTTGTGTGTGATAATTGGCCTTGTTTGTGCCCGTAATTGAAGAAGTTGAAGATGTCAACTGAGTCGGCGCCCCAAATCCCCAGAAATGTGCATAAAATTCCGCAGGGAATCCACAGGCTGCAAAGCCCCTAAACATTCGATAAGTGACAATTAAAACGAACGAGTAAGTTTTGTGATACGAAACACTGCAGACGAATGAATAAAAACTGTACAAAGCACTTTCAAGATTCGATTTTCAGTTATGCCGGATAAAGTTTTTAAACATGTTTTAAGATAGTTTTTTCAACTGTGTCTATAAATCGACATGAAAACAAACATGATCTATAAGACCTATAAAAAATTTTTCAATTTAATCCGAAAACTTACAGCTAACACTTGAAAATGTACAGTTAAAAGCATAAAGTTTTGAAAATGTAATTTCTAAAAGAAAAGTTTTAAAGCTTACTGGATTCTGTTCGCTGTCGCTTCTTCAGTTGTTCATATTTTGCTTCTGACTGAAGATCGGCAGTTCTTGCTCGTTCTTTTTTTAGCTTGTCGCCTAATTTCGGGAGAAAATCTGTCGACGTCTTTACTTTAGCTTTCTCTCGCTTACTAGAATCTCGTAAAATGATTCCACTGCCAAATAAGCGGTTTATGTTTTAGGTATTTTAGTTCAGGACATTCAGTTTTCCTCAGTAAATCTTTCAATATAAACTTGAGTAACTTTTATGACTTTTATTAACTATTCAACACTCAGTTTCATTCATGAATAGAACGATCGGCGCTCTGCAGGTCTTTGTTTTCCAACGGCAAAAAATTTCAAATTAATGTCTTCTCCGATTGGACGTATCTTTGTTCTCACACGTGAGATGATGATACGCAGATTGTGGTTGGCTAAAAGCGATGAACAAACGAAAATTTACTAAATGGAAATTTAGAGATGCATGATATATAGGTCTCTTTTTTTACTCTGGGTTTATAATTTTTATATCTAGGTTTGATTGTTTTATTTTGAGGGTCTGAGTTTTATTATTAGGATCTAATATTTTATTATAGTACTTTATGAAATAGGGAAATTTTTTTATTTGTAATTGTATCAATCACGTTTGGTTATCTGCAGTTACCTCATACATTACATTACCTGCCTGCGTTTCCAGCGTGGTTAGTCCTTCTAGTGTAGTGGTCAACACATCGGACTAGTAAACCGAAGATATCGGGTTCGATTCCCTCCAAGGGCTTAAAATTGTTTTCTCTTCTTTCATTCACGTTTGGTTTGCTTGAGCAGATGCCAGTCGTTTTATTCGAACTGGGTGTGTTCTTACCTAGGTATAGGAAATTTATATATATATATATATATTTTTTTTTAAACTCGTCTGGTCTCTTGCTAGGTTTAATATTAAGGAATTTAGGACTTTAATAACATTTTTCCTTCTATTATCTTTCAAGTGACTTTGCTGGTCTCCGAGAAACCGCAAAGAAATTAGGGCTGGGTGATACAATCGAAGTACAACTTAACAGGTACGTAAGTCGCCATTAGTTTTGCGGCCAATGATATTTAAAAAATAAACTAAAAGTAATCATTTTAATTCTAAGCTCTTTCATTCGTTGCTCTAAACCAAAACAAATATGAAGCCCATCAAAAATACACGTTATTAGTAAATATGATTGTGTAAGGAATGTTCCTTAAAAGAAAAACTAGGTTGTAAATGCATAAATTTGTAATCTTTCAACAGAGAAACAAAAACTAATGGGCGAACAGAGCGCATAGCCATTGAAACGGACCATCAGTTAGCTCTGGAGCTGCCGGAAATAGTCAGTGGAAGAGACAGACTGCAAAGTAAGCTAAAAATAAAATGTTTAGAATACGATCGCCTTTGTCAATGAAGTTGTGGTAAATATTAAATAACTTAGAATTGTATTTCATTCTGTATTTAAACCGTTAACTTACGATAAATTTGCATTATTTCCTCAATATATCATAAACTCGACATGGTAAAACATGGAATCCACTGATGAACTGCTGTTTTCTTTTTAGTTGTTGTGTACCCAATAAGGATTTCGTTCGGGAAGAGATGTCCTACTATTGTAATAACAGCAGCTGACTCAAGCTCCAACTCCTCAGCCTCAGTAACAGATGTTGATACGAAAACAGAGAAAACAAAAGTTAAAAAAGACAGACCAAAGTACGTTCTGACTGAAGAAGAGAAGGAAAGCCTAAACAAAGGTGAGTCTAGTCTTAAAATGACTGGAAGGGTTTTAGTTGATGTGAATAAAATTTGGAAGGGAAACGTACATTTTGGAAGCCTCGGGGTTTTGATGAAATGATGATTGCAGATAATTGCGTGAATCAATTTGACTTAATTTTGTTATATTCCATAGGTTTGCTAACACAGATATAAATATAAAATACATTTATAGAAGTGAAGTTTACAACAGGTCTTAGGAAATTTTTACGAATCCTTTAAATACGTAAGTTAAAAGGAAAACCATTTCTTCCTTGAATATTAATGTAGATAATACATTTATTTTCACTTTCAGACCTTGCATCAAGAAATGGCAGTATTATTGTGAGTTGTGACAAACACACATCCGTAAAAGCCAGGGGTGAACTTCTTTACTGGCCGTGGAAGATTAGATGTGGGATTTGTAAAGCAAACATTCAGCTTCGTTGCGACACTAACATTGTTGGAAGATTGTCCAACTTTGATCAACGTAAGTACATGTTTTGAATTCAATAGGTTGGTAGATATATTTTTTGGGGGCGGACATTGAAACACCTTTAACTTTCTTATGTTTAGAGCATTTCTCCAAATGCAAGTCCCGGGAACAAAAGCAAGGTGCGACGGACGGAAAAAGACAGCCAACTCTCTCAGCATATCTGACTGGTACAAAACGCAAAGATTCTGTTGAGCCATCCGAACAAGAGAATCAGAAGAAAAAGGCGAAGCACCTGCAACCTTTAAGGAGCTCAGTTGACTCGGACATTGATCTTTCAGACTGTGAAAAGTAAATAATATGATTTCTCTGTGTCTGATGTAAAAAATATTCTTGTTATGGTTGATGTCAGTTTGTCAGTTTTTGAGAGTTATATACTTCCTTCAATTAATCTGTAACGAATACGAATTGAAAGTTAAAGTAATGCTCTGAGGCATTTAAGTCACAATAATTTATATCGTTATTTACCGGTTCCTTTTAGAAATAAAAACTTTCAATACACCTTTCATAAGTTCATAAGCTGAGACATTTTCTAGATCTGTTGCATTCTTCACGGGGTAAGTGAACTTATTTTGCTCTTTAGATCATCTGATTGGAACAGCGATAATGAGTTTCCTAGGGACATCTCTGACTCAGACAATAATAGCGACTCAAGTGAAGCCTGCTTGAAAACGTCTGAAATAGAATCAGATTTGGATGAAAATGATGTATCAGAAGTGTGCTTTTGCAATGAGGCTTTTGACAGAAGTATTGATGAAGATGATTTAGAGTCTGTTTACATTGGCATTGACCAAGCAGACAGCCTATGCGTGAACCTTAATGAACTTATCAAGAGAGGCAAAATTCAGAAGGATAGAATTTTTTATAAGTTTATGAATGATGTTGTGCAGATAATGTACAATCCGTTCCATCCGTATGACCGTGAGGTCATCGAATTCTTTAATACGTTAACATACCTTGGTGGTAAGGCTACGACTTGCTTTGTTAGAGGACCTATGAACCTTGGGGATGGAAAGGACAGCCACAGAACGAAGGAAAAAAAATGAATCTGGGTGGACCCTCTGAATCCGTCTGCAGAAAATATCAGGCCGGCTATACACCAGATCCGGGCGTAATAAAAGCGTTATCTCTTGCTTTTATTGAAATTGTAAAGGATAGCAATGAGCCTGCTCTTCTTCTCAAGGCGAACAACATAGAAGTCACTCCTTGCGTTTTTGCGAATGATGGAACTTCTTTAAAACCTGCAATAGAATTTGATTCGCGGCTCAAAGAAAATGTTGGATTGAAGTTTAAAGTTGATCTCGCATATGTCAAGGAGCACAAAGATCCTTCCGCTGATGATCTTCGCGAAAACATGATAACAGAGGCCATTGTTTCATCGCTAACAACTTTAGACAACAAATTTAGTTTACCTTGTGGAGTGGATTACGCAACTCAGAAAGGAAAAACTGGAGAGATAATGGCGAAAGAATTCGAAACTAACATCGAGACAGTTCAGTTGTGTGAGGCATGCCAAAGACGCACACCAAGCCAAAGAAGTATTTTGAAGTTGGAGCAGGTTAGATGTGAAAGTTTCTGTAATGTTTGCTATTGCAGAAAAGATGTCTGTGAAGAATGTAGAGAAAAAGGCCATATCAGTTATATCCCATCCTTGAGATGCTGTGATAACTGCCTTGAAAATGGAATTATTTGCAGACGTTTAGTTGTTTTAGTTCTAACGACAGACTGTGAGCAAGGTAACAAGTCAGCGTTTCAGATTATCAAGTCAAAAATTGA